>RJWH01000709.1:316890-575340 GCA_004363575.1 Solenodon paradoxus
GGGGGGGGGGGGGGGGGGGGGCGGTGGAAAGTGGGGAAAGGTGGGGGTAAAAGACACTGGAACTCTGCTGGAGGGTGTGGTATGAAATAGAGATTGAGACTGAGATGTCAATATTCAATAAAGAATGCAGCATTGTGAAAAAAGAGATAACAAATATCAATAATTATAAAAAAAATCCTTTAAGAAACCACTATCTTATGATCTCTTTGTATTAGTAAGGGCTGTGTGGCTGCAGATAAGAAATCAACTCTAGCTAAGTTTAATGAGAGAAAAAGGGAAAAGGAGAAACAGAGAGTATGTATTTGAAAGAATATGTGGATGTGTGAAGGAAAAAAAGAATGTAAGAAAGCCAGATTTCTGAAAGGAAAGGAAAAAAGGGTAGTTCTCAGAATTGAAAGATCAGCATTAATGACTGTTCACTCAGCTTCTGCCATGAACCAATACCAAGAATCTTGTGTTTTGGTATCATTCCTTACACCTTTCAAATTCTTGAGGAATAGAGTCCCATTGTTTGTATGTGGTTTTTATCCCTCCACCTGGTCTGTCCAGGGCTGAACACTTTCCTTTCAGGCTCAGTGCTGACAGTGAAACATTCACCATGTAATTCAAGAAACCAAGACAAGAAGAAGGAAAATGGATTTTGGACAGACAAAAAAACTGGTGACCACTACACTATTTTAACTAAATTTTCAGATGAGGAGATTGAATCCTTCAGGTAAAATATTCTCCACAACTACACAATTTTAGCCAATCTTGACACCACAGTGAGAACTCCACTTCTCATCTTCCAGGATCTTCCTAGTTTCAATACTTTAATTTCTTCACACATCTGCATATCCAGTGCTTTTAAACCTCTCTCGGAAAAATACAAGAAAATCTTACATTATCTCCTCAAAATGCTGTGGAATATGCTGATGTCTCGGAAATACATCACTAAATTAAATACTTTTTTATGACCATAAAAATAAATGTCATATAAATATCCCAAGGATGAATAGTTACCAAGAAGCTGAAAAAGAGTTTGTATTCAGCTGTGAGCACCCAAAACCAATACAGAGGAAAACTGTCTGTATCTTGGCAGTCTGACAGTTTTAATAATGATGTCAAATGCATTTTCAGGCATATTTTTTTCCAGGTTATTTGCGGTGAAGTACTCTGTCTAGTGAAATGTCAAAGTGCTGTTTTTTTTAGTAGGTGCTGTTTTTTTATTTCAATGCACTGGAACACGGTTTCCACTGAAAATGTTCAGGTTCTGGAAGGCACATTAAACCGTTGTTTTTAATGCCACTATTATTATAAGGACCTGCAAATGGTCTATCTGAAAGCAGCATTTAACATACAAGTTTGCACTTGGCTTGAACATGCACTTCCATGGTTAAGGTGGGAAGTAGAGTTTCTAGTTCAAAGATGCCCTCTAGTAGCCTCAATGCTATGTCAGATCCTCAGAGGCCTTCCTTGATTATCGTACTTAAGAAATTTCTCATAGCAATTACTACTGCATCCTGTTTTGTTTTTTCCTTAGTAGTTTATATAACAATATATAACAGATGTAATCATACATTTGTTAAGGGAGTAAGTATATGTAGCCACCTATTGTATTAAGAATCTCAGTTCCACTAGTTATATATAGCTGTTTCCCTCGTTTATAACATCTAATCTCTCTAAATCTCAGTTTTAGTCACTGTAAAATTATACCTAGGTCATAAGGATGTTGTGAAAATAAACATAATGATGCTGTGAGCATCTAAGTGCTTTCTATAGCCATGACCAATTTTTATTGTGTCTCTCTCCTCTCCACCTGTATTAAACTGTCAGTTCCATGAGGGCAGGGACTGTATCTGTTCTTTTCTCCAAGAGTATCCAGTGAAAAAGTGCCTCTAGCCTCTAACATAGTTTTTTGGGGCTTGGGGAAGGGCTTGGGGTGGGGTGTTGATCAATAGTGGTAGGTTGAATGGATAGGCCAATGAATGAATAGACCAATTTATCAACTGATCAAGTGTTTTCGCATATATTTCAACATTTGAGATACAGAGCACTGCTCTCAGATGGGACCAGTGCTGTTCTCATTTTACATATTATGAAATTAAAACGTGGATAAATTGTGATTTTCTCAAGAGCAGATTTCAAACATAACAAATTCTGGACTTGAGCTCAGGTATTTTAACTTCAAATTTCATTCTCTTTGGGTTTAATTTTTTGTTTACTTATTTTTTCAATCTCTGAATCCTTTATACAAGATTTTTCTATAAAGTTGAGAAATAATTAGGTTTATTCAGTGCATTGTTGCGAGCATTAAAAAGTAAAGTAGGTAATATATACCTGTTGCCCTAATAAGGCAATATTATTCTGTTTAGTATTCAAGGGAATGTATAGGGAATTGTATATAATAGGAATTGACTTTGAATGCTGAAGCATTGACTGACCCCTAAGAGGTCAGATCCAGCTGATCAGACTAGAGAGGGAATAAGTACTTTTCTGAGGTTTTGCAAATTTCTCGAATCATTGAAGGTGATCAGTATGCATTTGCTAATATTTTTATCACATATTTTCAGCTCCTGGCTAAAGAAATTGCTGAACTACATTTTTAGCCTATATTTTACCTCCCCTTTAAATGTGAGTTTCCAGGATGATAAACTCAGAAATTTTTGTCATTTTTTTACCTCTACCAATAATTGTAAATTCTGTTGACTGAGTGTATTGAAAGCGAAAAAGACAAACACAGAGGAACTTTGGTAATAATGAGAAGCATAGTTATTGATTTATAATATGATAATTAACAATCAACTAACAACTATTGAGCATTCAACATGTGGAAGAAATTATGCTATATGATTTTGTATGCATCAGCTAATTTAATTGATTCATTCATCTATTCAACAAATATTTACCAAACACTTTTTGTTAGTCACAGTTCCAATTATGAGATGTAATGATAAAAGAAAAAGAGCTTGAGCTTGTAGAGTTTACAATCTAGCGGGAGAAGAAAACAATAAAAAAAACTGATCGAGAAACACTTGATATAAACTATCAGCTAGTGATACAGTCAATGAAGAAAAAGAAAATAAAATGAAAGAATAAAGAGTAATGGGGGCCTACTGAATGCAACTTAGATGGACTGAAAAGTGAAAAAAAAAACCTTCCCTGGGGAGTTTAAAATTGAACAAAGGTATGAATTAAGAGGGAGTTTAAGGAATGCAAAGTTGACAGAGTAGCATTATTAGGATATGAAACAGTAAGTGCAAAGTCCTTGAGGCAGTAAAAATCTAGACTGGTATTGTCAGATCTTTGAAGTACAGAGTGGAGTCGCTGCAAATGAGGTCCATGAATCAGTCAGGGTTCTTAGGTAGGGCTTTGTGTAAGAGGTGGAGTTTGGATTTTCTCTGCATGTGATTGAGAGCTTTTGGAGGGTTGCGGCCCGAGAGTGGGGTGGGGGGGCGGTGTTGCAGATGACAGCAGATTTAATGTTCAAAATATCATTCTGGCTGCTGCATAGGAAATGATTTGCAGGCCACATGGGTAGCAAGAGTGGAAGTTGCCAGAACAATCAGTAGGCTACTGTTGTCAGTCCAGGCAGAAGATGCTGGTAGCTGTGGCCAGGTAGTTGAAGTGAATTTGTTTTAACAGCCAGAGATGACTGAGGTAGGACAGCAATTGAAAAGGAAACTATAAAAAGTGGGGTGAGATTTGGCTTACTGATACTTGAAATGGAGATTTTGGTGATGTTGAAAACGGTTAGGGCATATAATCATGGAAGTGGGTTATTAGTATAATGTGCCTTGTATTTGCTGAGTGTATGTCACCTCGACTTCAGTTGACTCTTCTGGGTTGCCCCAATAATCACAATGTTGGGAGCAGTTTTCCATAGTGCCAAGAAGGTGTGGACAACTGCTCTCAACTTTGTGCTTATTTTAGGTCAAGTGTCCAAAGCACTTCCTTGTACAGTGGGTGAGGCCTGCATTACAACTGCATTGCTGACATTCTGGGGGTATGATAGTGAGGCTGGAACATGCCCTGGCCTTCGAACTTCAGAAAGGATGCTCATATATCTGCCTCTCCTGACAGCTGATGGTGAATGTTTATCACCTCAGTGTTGCAGGAAGTCAAGGAATCCCCTAGACTGAGAATCTTCAGAAGGGGTGTCAGTCTCCACCTTGGCCTACTTTTCAATACGGCTTTCAAGTTTTGGTTTTCCACAGGTCGAGTTTGATTTTCACACTGTGGGTCAGCGTGCAGGAGCTGGGCTTCTGCTCTCCAGCAATCCTGAAGTTGACATTCCTAGAGTGACCCAGGAAGTTTCCCAGGGTTTATAGATGTTTTAGCTCCTTAAGCTCACTGCTGCAGAATCCAGGGGAGCATCCCCCTTTTCTGATTTTGACGTCAGACTCTGACACCCGCGAAGCCTCGCAAGGGCGGTGGAGAGCAGAGGGAGGGTGCCTAGTCGGGGAAGCCATTGCAGCAACAGCTTGGAGGAGGGCGCTGGACGTCTCTCCAGGAGAAAAACAGGGAGCAGAGCCAGAGTAGGGAAGGAAGAGGACCAGCGGACTCTGGGAGGTGCTGGGTTGCTGCAAAGAGGGGCGGGGAGAGGTGGGGGCGCTGCATGCAGCGCACTGGCTCCAGCGGTGGCCGCGGGGAATGTGACATCAGCGGCGCCGGGCGCTTGCGGCTGGAGGAAGCAGCTCGCCTCGGTTGCGCCGCGCACACCTCGCCAGCGGGAGGACGTCGTCCCGGGCAGGCGGCCGGGATGTCGGCGAAGGAGAGGCCAAAGGGTAAAGTGATCAAGGACAGCGTCACCCTCCTGCCCTGCTTTTATTTCGTGGAGGTAAGCTGGCCTGATGCCTTGGCATAATGCAGATCCTCCAGGCAGCTCCGAAGCTAATTCGGGTCCGGGACTGTGTTGGAGGACTGGAGAACGTGCGAGGGTGCGCACCGCTGTCCCCAAATGCCTAACCTTCCCCGGTTTCCTCCAGGTTTCTCGGGAGCTCCCCCGAGTGTGCCTGTGAGTGCCTGCCAGCCCAGGGTGATTACCACTAGCGGTGTCGCTGTTGGGTTGGCCTGGGAGGAAGAGGTACCTGTGTGAGTCAGTGCGGGGCTAGTTCCCTGGCTTCTGTGGTGCCTGTGTGCACAGTCGCTGCCCCAGGGGTGCCATGATGCTGATATTTTGGGATTTGTGTCTTCAATCTTCCAGTTCCTATGTATGTGCATTTTTGATGATAATTCAAATACACACAGCTATATGCAGGGTGTAGGAGGCTTGGAGGTTTTTATATAGTATTAGAATTATTGATTGCTTCTATTACCAGAAACAAAACAAACTAAACAAAAAGAAATAAAACCCCTCTATTATAATTTCTATGGTGAAAACATCTGTTTCTAAAATCAGGTCTGCATCTCTAAGCATCAATCTCTAGCCCTTTTGCATGGTTAGAAAATTATACATATGCATATATGTAAATATGCACACACACTTACACACATAATAATGTATTTTTAAATAAGTGACATCATCTGATTTTGTCTAATTATACATGTGCATTTATTCTATGCTGAACACTATCACATATAAGCAATTAACATGCAGATATACTCATAATAAGTCTTCATTTTCCTGAAATGCAGTATTTAAAGGAGGAACAGTTTATGGGAGGGTTATAAAGATTGACAGGTACAGTGATTCCATCCACTGTGGTCCATTGCATAAGGAAGACATTTTTAAGCAAGAGGATTATTAAATGCTAGGTAGAAAAGAGATGTATTAGAGAGGTTTAGTGAAATCAGATGGTTTTAGGCATAAAACTATATTCTGTGTAATTAGAGCCTGGATTGCAAAAAGAATTGTAAGACTGTTGTTGAATTATAAATATCCTTCCTTGGTTGTCTTTTCAGCCAAATATGGAGGTTCAGTACTTGCAAGTACAGATAGTAGATTCTGTATTTAATGCTTGTGAGGCTTATCTGTGTTGAAGGATAGTCACTGCTTGGAAACTTGGGGAAAAGACATTTGCAGATTGTTTTTGTAGATAACAGTATGTGTGCAAGTTTTTCTTAGATGTCGCAATGTTTAAAAATGATTTCAGATTTAAGAGAGATGTATGTGACTTGCATAAGTCTAAGAGAAATGTTGCGTGATCCCTTCACCCACAACCCTGGGAAAAGAAGAAAAATAGTGTCCTTTATAATTAATTGATTGATTTTGCCCTGGCTGTTTTTCACTAGGGGTTTTGAGGCTACGATTTGGTTGAAAGATAATAGTTCTCTCAAGAAAAATGTGGGTAGAAGGAAATTCCATGATGAGAAGGGTAATGAAATAGAAGGATGGGATGCTGTCTCCAAGTTAAGTCCTGTCAGGCAACTTGTCTCATTGCTAATCTACTTGATTTTAGACTAAAGTACTTTCATCCATATCTGAATCTATTACATCTGCCTGGGAGAAATCAGTTAATTGCTAGGTTCCATCTCCAAGCTGGATTTAAGCTAGGTAAACTAGGGCTGACTACATATAGATGGTGATTATATGGCTTCGAGGAAAATACTTTGCTGAAAGAGGATGCAAACCAGAAAACTTGGGATACGTCTTTGATTTTGCACCCTTTTTGGCTCCCCCACCACCCCCAGAGTCCAGGTCTTGAACCCAAGTCTTTGGGTTTTACATGGTCTGCACCATAGCTGCTTCTGTCACCTGAGCTGCACAAGTGTGCCAAGGATATGTCTTTAAAGAATCAATATGTGCTCTTTTGAAGTACCTTTATCTAGTACCTGGCCATCATCTAGAATCTTATAAGTAAAAATGACTCGTAATGCATTTGCAATATATCTCTAGGATATATCACAGGTTACTTCTCAGCCTTGAGTGGAAAAAGCACAAATCCATTACATTCAGTCTGCCCCATTCAGACATACTCTACAAGTTCCTTAGCAGGGCAAGATACAGAGGAATTACTTGAAGACAAACCATGAAGTTTGAATGAACATTCATGACTTTATGTCTTGGGTTAACACACTTGAATGGAAGAGCCACAAAACTGGATTGGAAATTATCTCCCTGAAATTTAAATGCATAATAAACCAGTAAAGAGCCTCTAGAAAATAGGAAAAGACATTAGTACACAATTACTTAAGGGGTTGACAGGATGCACTACTGAACTCCTTTGTAATGACTCATTTTAAAGCTGTTGAGAATAAGCTCTACACCTCCTTTGGAGGATAATAAATATAGCATGAATTAACATGTCAGTAAAATGCTTTATAGTAATGATACTTTCCTTTACAACATAGTTTTCCAAGACCTTGGCAATTAAGATGGAAAAGTGAAACATGGGTACATCTCCTTCCATCACATATCAGGCCAAAGCACATATTTTAAACCTTCTCTGTTACTGCAGACAATAATTACGTAACAAATAGAGGTGAAAAGAACCAAATGTTGAAGAGAAAACAGTCTCTGGATCTCAAGTCAGTGGCACATAGACAATTTAATTTTGCGTTTTTTCAAGGAGTTCAGGCTGTTTTAAATTGCTATTCATGATATGTATGAGATATGAAGAAACTTTAACTGTGAAACTGAAGGGGAAGCAACTTCATGTAGATGGGAAAGGCTTGAAATTAATTTAGACTGAATTATGGTACAAAAATAGTAGCATGATCTATTAGGACAAACTGCAGTTTTATACTCAGATTGACCTTATTCAGACCTTATTCATACTACTGGATACTTCTTTCACCCTTGGTTTCTTACTATAATAGAAGTAACACGCTAGAAATATAAGTACAGATACATTCCTATATAGCAGAAATTGTAACACCTGAATATTAGAATCTATGAAGCAGTTAAGACATGGAAGACAACGAGCTTCATGTGTGACTTAGATTAGGCACTCAAGATGTGTTAGTGTTAGTTCCTTTCTTTTCACATAACTGTCTTTGACCCTGAATGGATTATTTTACTTCTAGGCTGGTCTTCAGGGATCAAGTCCTCACAAGATCTAGCTGGGAATTCCCACTGTTCAGAAGATGCCACCTCCTCTCCAATTTCTAGAAGTGCTTTGGGTTCTAGAGCTTTTCTGAAATTGACCTATTTCAATGGTTCTGAATAGGCAGAGTAAAATAACTGAGCACTCTTTACATTTTATACAAACACAATGATAAGCACTTTATCCATGCACACTTAATACATACGAAGAATAAAGGTAAATGCTTTACATGCGTCATCTTGTTCAATCTTCAAAAAATTTTAAGGAGGCCATTATTTTCCTTGCCTCAAAGAAGACAGAACTGAAACTCACAAAAGTTAAACAGCTTGCCAAAGTTTACAAAGCAAAGGCAGATGCAGGTGCTTACTCGGAGTATAAACTCTTTACTGGAGGAACCATCTCTCTCAGTTCATTACAAGAATATTCGCCTAGTTATTTCCTCTGTTTTCACTGGTAAAACAGGAAGACGAAGCTTAAGCTAAGAGCACACTGACAAAGATGACACCATTTTGCCTGACCATGGACCAGCTTTCTCAGCTGACTTCCTCCTCCCCGGGGAGCTGCTAAGCACAGCTGGTGGACAGTGCATACTCCTCACATGGACTTACTAGCTAATAACAAGTATTACCTCAACAAGTCCCCAGGACTAAGTGCAGAAATGCACTGGGACTCTGGCAGCCCATTTGCAGAGTATCCTTTGTATCCTTGCCAGCATTAGACTGAGGTGTTCACCTTCTAAAAGCAAGTCATCTTGTCCCACTTCACCACCAAACTCAATGCTAAGAAAATATTAAAGTAATGGAGAGAATTAATTTTTTTTACATCTTAGTTTTTTGCAACTAATTGTCTGCTGACAGGAGTTTATGACTGACAGTAATTAAATTTGTCATCATTACATGGTGATCTGAAAAACACATGAATTCAGGCACAGTACATCACTTGCTGAGCAAGTTTGAAAATTCAGTTTTGCACTGTTCAACTTTAGAAAAGAAAGGCCAAGTTGTGAAAGGAACTCTCAAACAAGCATATCCAAGGCCTTATCAGGTTAAACCGAATACCAGATAAAAAGGAATGTTCCACTAAAGAAAATGTTTCTCTTACCTTAAAAGTTCCAAAGCACTCTCCAAGTGATAGTTGTATCACTTACAGTGGCAAGTGAAGCTGACTGCACACCTCAAATTAGTAAGAGGTCTTTCAAGAGTAATAACTCAGTTTTATTTGTGACAAGACTCACTGTGTACTTAATGCATTTCCTTCATGCAGAGCATTATAATGGTCTCACCTGTACTCAAATTCTCAATTTTGTACTCATCAGTTGAGATAAAATATCACACTGGTTCATATGTAACATAAACAAATGATAAATGACTTTTAAAGCCAAAAGTATATAAATTCTTAATAGACAAATGAAAGATTATGTTCATTTAAACACTCTCTGTTTTATGACATACATTTTATTACTAAACTGATGTTCAATTTATGGAAGTAAAAGAGATATGTTTAGTTTATATTCAAAGATATTTATATAGGGCTATTGATGCAGATATTTGGAAATCACTTATTTTTCGAACACACACGTACATACACATATATAAATGCACGAATACAGAGGAGTGAGAATATCATCTCTCTTCAGCAAACACAAAACGGCAATATTGAAACATTATAGATTCAGAATATTTTAAACACAACATGTGAAATTCTACAGCAAGTTTTCACTAATTTGAATGTTATACTTAACAATGAATGAGTTTCAGGATTTTGTCAATGCAGGTTAATTACTATAGGGTCAGTAACTCGACAGTGTGTTCAGGAATAAAAGTCATCATTTCTCTGTTGTCATTAGGATTTCAAAACACCTTTGTTTGGGCAAAGACACATATTTAGTTCAATTTGAATACTATGTCCTGTCATTGTGGTATCTTGATAAAACCTCAACACAATTTTTACTTTCTTCCCACTGAATAGTGTCCACAGATTCTTAATTGCAGCAAACACCAATTTACAAGATTTCTTTTCTAGTTTGTGTTCTAGGCAAAAATTATATAATTCATTTGATCTCTCCCTAGGAAATACATGTAGTTTATTCTCTTAGATAAACTTTACCACAAGTAGAAAGAACAAAACTGCAACATGTCTGCATTGCATGTACCAAAATAGTAGCTGTAGGATTTCTCCCTTTTCTGGATGGCATAGAGAGATAGTCTGCTCAAAGAAGTGCTCCAAACCCTGCCAACAGATATGAGCTGACAAATCGTTCCTCCTCTTTTAGAGCCACAATGCACAAGATCCTTTGAGGAGAAAAGAAAAAGGAAACAGAGAAGATAATAGATTCCTGTTTTAGAGAGATAAAATGAGAGCACGTATTGAACACAGAACCTGCTATTAAGGAATTCTACTATACTATTCCTAGGTACCATCACTATCTTACTGTCTTCATGACCAAGTAACTTAAAATAATTTTCTGTAATAAGAAAAAAAAAATAGCTGGTTTCTACCAACTTCAAAGGGAGAAGAATAAAAATAACAATAGATATGTAACTATAATAGTAATTAAAAAGTCCATTTTAAGCCTCCTTCATGTGACAGATCTTGTACACACATTATCTTTTTACTATTGTATTAAGTATAGTACCCAAGAAAGTCTCTCTCTCTCTCTCTCTCTCTCTCTCTCTCTCTCTCTCTCTCTCTCTCTCTCTCTCTCTCTCTCTCTCTCTCTCTCTCTCTCCCTCTCTCTCTCTCTCTCATCAGCAAACTGTAGCTTACAGAGCTAAATATCTTACTGGGAACACACAGCAATTAAGTAGAGCCAAGATGTGAGTGTTTGCTCATCTCACTCTTGCTTTACCATTATACCGCTCTACCTCATACATGCTTCTAATGACAATGGTCCTCTTAATGTCAGTGGGATGAGAGATTTGCCTGTATAGTGACTTAGCTAACTTCTGGTATTTGAAGGCATGTACTTGAAAGATGTCTGGTAGGAATTATGGCTAAGTTATAGAAGAGAGTTTCATCTTTATTTCACTACTGAGCTTGGCTTTGTTAGTGTTATCTCCTACTTAAAGTAACTGATTTAATTCTGACATGAATTAAATCAGAAATGAGTAGTGCAATAGAGCTATACAGATTTGAGTTGACAAATCTTTTCTCCCCTTTTAAACTCGCAATGCACAAAGTCCTTTGATGAGAAGTAAAAAGGAAATAGGTAAGATAATAGTGTGTAAATGATAAAATGACTACTGTAAAGGGTGTTTCCTTTGGGAAAGCGTATAGCACCATGAGTGCCTTGTGGAGAATGAATGATATTGAAGTGAGAGTGAAGAGTAGAAAGTGAAGAATATTTTTAGGAAAGTAGTGTGTAGGTCTATGAGAATGAAAGAGCATGGAGGAAAGAATCCTAAAGAGATAATAAAAATAGAGAAGGGCCAGGCCATGTCAGATTAGGAGAAAAGTCAGGAGGAAACAGAAAGCAGGCAAGGTCATGTGCGTAGTAATCCAACCTGTAAATAAGTCATGTAGACTCCTTTAGGCATTTGGGCTATCTTAGGTGATTTGTTAAGTAAAACAACATTTGCGCTACAATCATTACCATTTATTTTGGAAATGTATTACAAATATTACTTACAGTAGAGTTTCTTCCTGTATTTGTATACAGCATGGACTGTTTCTCAGATGACCGCCATAAAAAAAAAAAGTGGGGAAATGCCTTATTATAGAGTGAAGTCTAATCAAGTCATGTACTCCAAGAACACTGGGTTTGCCTCTTTCTTTTACTACAAATGAGAAAATTATGATTTGAAAAGGTTAATAAGGTACCTGGAGACACACTATGGTTTATATCAGATCAGGAATAGAATGGAAGTCTCCTGACTCCTGTTCTAGTGCTTGTTCCCAATTACTACTATTTCTAGAAATCCTTATATTAGAAAGTTTCCCCCTGGACTATAACACATAAAATACAGGTCATTCTAATTCTACAAATGAACAAACTGTGATAGCTGTTTGATAGTTCTATCAAACTACCTAGGGTACCCATTTCATGACATCACATATTTTTAAACATGTTAAAGCAATTATGAATGGCTCTTCTACTTTTCTAAATTATGAGACTCTGAAAAGCATGGTTACAGCTAAAGATCAGGGGATTCAAGTGATATTTTTCTTTCTTATTGTCTAATTACCCACCTATAATTACACTTCATTTGATATAAGGTTTCTGATGGATTAAGGAAAGAGGAAATATTAGAAAAAATAAGAATATAATTTACATTATCAGTAATAAAAAAAAAGCTTTGTAAATTTTCATTACATTTTAATGTAATTTTCCACATCTGCTATCTCATTTTATTCTTTAAATACAACCAAGAAGTAAATATTAACTCTGTTTTATGAATTAAATAACTAAGTTTTAGAGGGAGAGGGGCCGTCCAAAAATCTGCTAAAACCCTAGTAGTGCTATTCTCCTATATTGGCCACAGGGGAAATCTTCCATTTAAATTGTAAAATGTCTAATTATGAGCTTCTCAGATTTCTATGGTTTAGAATTATCTGATAAATGGGTTCTCAGATAACCATGGAATAGAGTAATTTCCTCATTGTCAAGAGAATTTTGAGACTTGGAAGCCAAGGGTAGAAATGCTAATTTTGATAAAATTAATGTTGAGGTGTCAGTAATTAGACTCTGATTCAATTGTTCCTTAAGTCCTTTACTGTTTGGTTGTTTTTAAATAAAAAAAAAATGCTCTGTTAATCAACATTAAAGAGGATAATTAATTTTCTATTTGCTGCAACAAGATGGCTTCTATACATTCTTCTAAAACTGACACAAACTACAGAGAAGAGGAAATAGATAATTCAAATCAGTGCATTTTGAACAAAAGGTAAAGAAGCTATCAGTACATTTGACAGACTATTGTTTGGGAGAGGGAAAAATGAATATATGTGTGGATATGGTGTGTATAATTTAACTTCTTCACCCAGAGTTTGTAGTGTGGGATAACCTTAGTAAAACCACCATTTAATAAAGTCCCATTCATAAATCGGAGACTGGATCCTCATGGATAAAGTCTACAGGTGACCAATCATATATTATGTACCCTTCAAGAAAAAAGAGGGCTGAAATGAAATCAAGAGTAAAATCTGCTTTACATACAACAATTTATTAATAAATATTTTTGAGTACTTATCATGTGCCTTTTGGCTAAATTATTGGAAATAATTTGAAACCATTGCTGGCATACTTCTTAACCCACAGCAGAATTTCAATAAATTTTCACTGAATGGATGGAATAAGACAGGACTAATAATTACAAACATAAAATTTTTCTTAATTTTCTTTTTTCAGTCAGTGAAGGCATTTTTATTTGTAAAGTTAGTGATGATGAATGTTCCAGCAAAGATGTTGTTCTGCCTTATGGAATTTTGAACAACTGAAGATTAAATCAATCTCCATTATCTAACTATTATGAGTTCTTATTTCTTATTATACTTGTACTCATTTAATATGATACTCACATGACATAGGTATACCTATGTATGCTTTAAGAAAGGTATTACTTCACCAAAGAACTTACAGATTAAATTTTCATAGAAAACTACTTTAGTTACATAAAGCACACATACCAGCAAAGATAATTTTTATGCCTATTGTAAACTAAACTACTAAATACTTATTTTTTTATCTTATAAAAGTATATCATACTTTGACTTGACCAACTTATTAGCTTTTAATCCTAGACAAGTAAGTCTCTTTCTCCAAACCCCAGTTTCCTCATCTGTAAAATGTTGAGAATGTTGTAGACACATTGGTTTTAGTGACCCTTTAATCAAATACATATTTTATAAGATGGTTAACAATTTCTGATGCAAATTCAGTGCTTAGTAAATGTGTTTTCTCTTTCTCAATACTAACATATAGTCTCCTTCATTTTCTCTAAATTTTTATATAGCTTCAGATGTTTCCAGGGAATATATTCCCTGGAAAGGGACTTATTTTCCGTTTTCGGGTTTTTTTGTTTTTGTTTTTGTTTTTTTTTGAGTCACACACTTAGGTGTTTTATAATGTGCATACAATGATATGATAATTCATTATAATGTAGAAACACATGGAAACAAACTCTCATTGGAATGCATGCTCATTTTAATTGGTAAAAGTACACACACACAGACATATACAACACGCACACATACACACACACAAAGGAGACCACTTAATTACTTTTACTTGACCTTGTCAGTAGAAGAAAATTCATATTTACTGAGTATCTCCTGTATACTAATATAATACTCTACTGCACATCCTTCCTCCCTGAATGTTTAGCAGACCTTATGAGTCTCTTCCATTCTTACCTTTTTAGAATTTTATGGAATTTATCTGAACTTGTCAGCAGCAGAAGCTGTCCAGTGCAAATTATATAACTTCCCATGACTCAATTTAGTCATCTATGAAATAAAACTATTATATTCTTAAAAGATGATGAATGATATCTAGGATAATCCAAAATTTGGGAATAAGTGAGCAAATGCAGGCTATTAGGATAAGATTCATCGGAATATTTACAGTTGGGTACACATTAAAGAATTAATAGGTTTATGTCCATTAGATGATGATACAGAGATGTTTGTATCATAGCAAATAGATTTGAGTGATTAAAATATGAAGAACTTCAAACTGTAAAGATTTCAGTATAGACCTTATATCTTCATGGAAACCAACTTTATAAAAGGGCAGTAATCTACTATCAACTATATACTATAGAGAGATGGACGTTTAAAACTTTTCTATTCTCATTTTTTATTTGGGTTATAACTTCCAGATAAGTATTAAATATATAAAGAAAAATTTGATGGTGTAAGATTCTTCAATATTTAAATTTCATATATAAATGTTTACCTAATGTATAATATTAGTTCTTGTGACTTTTTGATGCTTAAACCAGGAGACAACTCGGAATAATTTCTCTTTTTCATGCAATGATAATTTATTATTTTTTAAAATTGTGTTGAATGAACATTCAACATATAGTTTTATAAAATTCATGACATATAGTTTTAAAGTGTGCATCATCATAAATCAACATCTGTATATAACTACTACATAAAGTTCATCACCAACGGCCCAATTATATTGGGCTGTTGACCCCTTTATCAGCTTTGCCCAAATCTTTCCCTTCTTATAACCACTATTTATTTATATAGACTAAAAGTCCATTTTTGTTTGATTTGGTTCATTTGTATGCTTGGTTTCTCTATATATCACATGTGAAAGAAATCATACAATGTCTTTCTCCTTTTGACTTAACTCATTAAGCATAATTCCTTCTAGGTCTGTCCATGTTTTTGCAAATGTCAGAATTTTATCTTTTCGAAAAGTTGAGTAGTATTCTATTGTGTATTTATATATCTTCTTTATCTACTCATGTTGTTGAACACTGAGGTGTTTCTAGCTCTTGGCTATTATAAACAATCCTGCAGTAAACATGGGGGTGTATATATCTCTTTGAATTCATGTTTTTTTGTGTTTGAGATAAATAACTAGAAATGGGTTAATGAGATCATATGGAATTTCTTTTTTCAATTTTTTTTAAGGAATCCTAGTACTATTGGGCCATTTGCCAAGGATCTGTGTATGACCCCAGGTGAAATGCTAAGTCTACCAAAGAAATTCATATATACGCACCTATAAATAGCTCAGTTACTCTTTTCTTCTTGGTTAAAACTGTTTCCCTTCCTAAATTTTTATACTGATCAAACAATTCAATAGTATTAGTATTCATTCAAGACTTTGCTAATAAAATATTCCTCTTTGTCAGATGTATTTGTATCCCATAGTATACTGTATTTTCTTTGTGTACTTGTTTATCTGACTTTTTGATGTATCTAACAGTGAAAAACATAAACACCTAATTTAATCACAGCCTTTAGGGTATTAAAAAAGAAAAGTGATTAATCTATCGCTTTGAAAGCCCACCTTCAATATCTCTTTCCTGTGCAGCAATCCCTTTCAAAGATACAGTCAAGTAAATAAAATCTCAAGCAGCCCTGCAAAACATCTAATCTTGAATATGAACTCATAATTCCTATCTAAGTATATAGGAGACAAAATTGAAAAAAAAGAGTCTCATGATTCATCTTTAAATTCTCATCCCCCAAATTAGATTGGAAATTCTTTCTCTGGATACTTGATAAGTCATATAGCATACATCAGGCACAGAGTATACACTTAATAAACACATATTAAGTAAATTGATTAATTCTTCATAATAGAAAAGATAAAATTTAGAATGCTCAAATAAAATGATAAATTTGAAACCTATTTTTAGTAAACTTGAAAAAACTAATTTAAAAATACTGATGCCTCTATTCAATAGTTTTTGTGTACATAAAATGAACATAGATCTTTTTAGATTTCAAAATCAGAAATTTGCTTCTCTGATTCCATATCTCAAATACAGAATTTTTAGTTACATTTTATTTATCTGACATTATTGCAATGACAATGCTTTCCTCCTAAACTCCTATTTTATTTGATATTAAGAAATATGCACTGGAGTCCAATTGTGTTTATTTTCTTTATGAGACTGTTGAGGTGAAAAAATATAAATATATTTGCCTTTTCTATACAAAGAAATTAATCCCACTAATAGTAATACTGCTATTTAATCTGAGTATATAAAGATATAACTTTGTTTTTGGAGACATCAAAAATATACGTGCATAGTATCCCTAGCAGCCTAAACTGTAGGTGGCGTTCATAGTATATAAAGACAAAGTGTACTTCACATTAATTAATTTCTGTTATTTCTCAATGTCTTTGGGAAGACAAAAGTCAGTGGTAGAAGTCTGTAGCAAGAGGCAGTATAATGATTATAAACATGAACTTGGGAGATAGATTTCTTAAGTTTGCATAATCTTGCACAAATTATGTAATCTTTCTGTGCTTAGTTCCTTCATCTGTAAGATGGTAATACTCATCAACAGAGTGTTGTGAACACTGCATGAGCTCAGACTTGTGAAGTACTATAGACATACCTGACAAATATTAATGGCACTATATTTTTTTTTAGTACCGTTATCTTTTAAAGTCAGGTATTTGTTGTAAGGGAAAAGAAATTATAGCTGAAAGAGAAGATTTAAGAGCAATTACTTTTAACAATTGAAATACAGGTCCCTGGCCTCAGGTCTTCATCTCTAATTTGGTTCAAAGAACAAAATGCTTTCCAAGACAATGCACATACTTCAGTGTCTAATTACATAAAAGGAGTAAATCTTCAGGACCTGAGGCTAAATCTGGAGCTTACAAAGTTTTCTCCCCCAAGCCTAATGCTAGATCAATATTCAGGTAATGAAATAGCCGTGTAACATTATTTTAGACTTTACTGTTAAATCATTGAGTCATCGTAATTAGTCTTTGTGGAACTATAAATATGTAGGTTATATTTGGGCATAAAGACAGAACAGATGTTTCTCTTTGAATCTAACATATGTATATATATAAAATATACATGTATTTATTACATACATGTATATACATATATACATATACATTAGGTCTGGTAACTCCTCCCTATTAATTACCATTACCATTTGAAGGCTCAATTTGAGTTTCTTGTATTCTTTAATTTTAAGAATAAATGGAATTCTAGATAGTCACATCATCCATGCATGTATTAAATGTGCCAGGTCCTTCCTTCTATGATGTCCTGTGGATAGAGAGGTAAATGAGACAATTTCTCTGCTCTAGAGCATCTTAATAATAAATGGGAGAGAAAAGTAAAAGAAAAACTGCCATTCCACTGAAAATTACAAAGACAGAGGCATTCATCAGACTATCTCTGAGAAAGCCATCGAAGGACATACTAATGGCAAGAAAAGAGCTGGAGGTTTCAACATGCCCAGTTCCTGATATATTAGAAATCATTTACTGAGGAAGACAGAATGATGATAAATGCAGACATCCAAGATTGAATCAAAGGTTCTGGAGATATTATCAAAAAAGATTTTCAATTATGTTGGAGAAGTACAGAGAGAAGAACACTCAAGATCTTAGCCATATCATTAGGAGTGTGATTTGAAAGTGCCTGTGAGCCCCCTCACTCTTGGAGCCACTTGAGCCCCTTGCACACATGGCCATTGCCTGTCTCTGTCCTTTAAACTAGCATTGCCAGGGAAGTCTGGGCTATTCTTTGCTGAAAAGCACCAGAGTAGTGCCAGATGGCGACAAGTGCCAGAGGCAGCAGGGTGAAGCGGGGCTCCTGCTTCCAGGAAGTTAACAGATCAGGTTTCAGTGACTGGTCTTGTACTTGGAAGTCAGGCATGCTGTTTATTTAGAAGCCAGACACATTCTGTTTAATTTATCTGTAGTGGGGTCTTTATTTTACCATTCCCAAGGAAAATGGGAATATTTGATTAGATAATTCATGGGAAGTATCTAGACAGACTTAACAAATCTCTTTTTATTAGATCTGAGTAGGTACTCAATAAATTCTACTTTCAGTAATTTAAAGTAAAACAAACTCTAGAAAGCATAGATATTAGATTTGAGTACAAGGAGCAATGTTCATGGTTCACTGTTAAAGAAGTTGTAGAGAAACTGTTCAGAGTCTTTAAGATTTAAGAGCAACTTGAAGGTTTTTCCCAAAGCACACATTTACTCTGTAAGGCCTTCTTCCCATTTGGGGATTGTGCCAATGTCGGAGGGCCGGGTGCAGGTTAAGACCATCAGCAAAGCAATTAAGAGTATGTTCCCTTGATTTAGGCATTTCAGTAGAAATCTGGGGGGTTCCGCTCATCACGGTCGTGAGTCTTCAGTACCTTATATAACATATCAGTTTTCTTATTTGTAAACTGGGACTACTCAGAGATACTTAGTAAGATGTGGATTGAATGCAGCAATCTATTACAGATCCTAACACAGTATGGACAACTACATCTTCACACATGCTATGTATTGTTGAGAAATTGCCCATGGTTTCTATTTCTTTAATAGTAATACCCTGACTTCTTTTAATTAAATTCAGCAATCATTTACTGAACACCTAAAACATTCAAAGCGTGTGTTAATTACAAAAGTTTTAAGTACCTGATCTGTAGACAAGGACTGGTAATATACAAAGAAAGAGAAACTCAGGCAGCCAAAAGCCAAATAGGTTCTACAGTGAAATATATGTGGGGTATGGGAGGCAGAGTCTTCTTTTCTAAATGGATAGCTTGAGGAAGGTTTCAAGGAGAAATTACGGTGTGATCCAGATCTTTGTGAAGAAAGTTTTTATGGGAAACCAATGTGAAAATGTAATGTAAAACAGAGACTAGAAAAAGTCTGGAGATATAAGTAAAATGGGGATAAAGACTGGTTATGGGTTGGGAGAGTGCAGAGTAGGTATAAAGCAACATTAAACAAGAAAGGTAGATCAAGGTTATATTATAGAAGATCAAAATGTTGTTCTAAAAATGGGTACTTTATTTTGTTACTAGCAGGACACTTCTTTTTTTAAAAGAAGAAAGAAGGGAAAGGAGGAAGTATATGAAAGGAAGAAGGGGGAAGGGAGGAGTAAAAGGAGGAATAGAGAGAAAGAAGGGGAAAGGAAGAGGAAATACTTTTATTTAATTGTTTATTTTTGTTTGGTTCCACCCCATCCCAAGTCATGAAGCCAGGTTCTTGGGTTTTACATGGTCTATGTCTCAGCTGTTGGTTTATCATCTGAGCCACCAGGACACATAAGCATGATACTCTTAAAGGCATGATCAGATGTGAATTCTGGTAAAATGAGCCTGGAAGCACTGTGGAGCATGAAATTAATTCTGGAGAAAATAGCGATAGAAATCTCCATACATGATACAGGGTAGTGACAGAGTGAAAGAAATAAGAGAAGTGTTACTTAAACCATGACAGCACACAGAGAATTTCAGGACAGATGGCAGTGTACGATGCCCCTCACTTCACTGATATCAAAGAAGCCCCAGAAAGGTGAAGGGACTTGCTCCAAACCCCAAAGGTGAGTAGAATAAATGAGGAGAGAAAATGAATTTGCCTGCTTCCAAGGCCAACTTTGGTTTCTGCCAATTACCCTGCCCTCTTTGTATCCCTGCATGTCACATAAACCACATCTATTTTGTCTGAGTAAATTAGTTTAGATTTTTAGATCTTGAATAATGTTATAGATTCCTTCAGACCTATTCTTTCTTAATGACACTATGGCTATGATTTGTTTTTATAATCTGTATTTTTTGAGGTTCATAGTAGTTAATTTGAACAGATTATAATTCAGGTGAAGAGAGTTTTATAAGTCATAAAGCCCTATGACAATTATTATTTTTGTCAGCATTTGAAGGAAACACCTATATTAGCGACAAAGTAAAAAAAAATAATGAGGAATCTCATTTAAGACTGCACTTAGGAAGTGTACAATTCTGTCGTCATTGGGTATTGATCTATGACAACCTTCTTAACGGCCATAAGCTTTAATAAAATTACTTGATCTTATAATACTTCTTCCAATTTTAATTCATTTTAATATATTTTATTAATGTTTTTAATTTCATATTTTATATTACTTGGGGATACTTATCAGGATTGGTTCCCAGAGCTCTGCTTCCTGTTTTTTATTAAAATCAAAAATATTCTTTTCTCTGTTAACTTAACTCTTGTATATGAGTGATATAAATACACACAACTATATTCTCTGACTTCTTGTGACATTCATAACAAAACCAAAGTAATTTAACTTTGAAATTTCTTGTGCAAGTTTTATTCTTCAAAAGTGAGGATAATGTTTAAATCATCGTGTACCAATCAATGACTTGTAGCTTTTTTTTCTTTAGAGAGAGGGAGAGGGGAATGGGAAAAGAGGCATCTTTATGTAGTTAGCTGCTTATTTTTTTATTTTTCACAATGGCCTTGGGTCTAGAACCTGAGTCTCTGATCTTTACCTGGTTCTCTCCTCTGTGTCAGCCACCTGAACCAAAAGGGGGCGCCCTTGCAGCTTTCTGCCTATAACCTTTGACTCTCTTTTGCCTTAGATTGAAATTCTGTTCTTTCTTAATAGACACATTTTAATTTCTAAAAAGTATCTCAGTTTTCATATTTATAAATCAGACACTTAGCTTCCTCCTACTCTACCTTCTCCCAGCTTTTTCCGTCAGTCAATAGCACTACTAGCCCAGTTGCTCAAGTCCTGAATCCTTGAAATCAGTCTTTAGTGTTTTCTCTTCACTGATCAGTCATCAACAAGTTCTCACTGCTGTCTCCAAAATCATACCCAGAAACTGCCAATGTCTCTGCATCTCTCTGTAAACTCTAGTAAAAACTGTCAGCTTCTCCTGCCTGGAGAGCGGCAATTATCATGCAGACAGTATTACGTAAGCTCCATGTGTAGGAAATCTTTTCTGTCTTGTTTACTGTTCTTTTCCTCATACTTAGAGCAGTGCCTGGACATATTAGGTACTTAAGTATCTTGATTTTTGAAGAACCTTCTAAATTTTTACCCTGCTTCTCCTTCTCACTCTCTACAATCCATTCTCCACCCAATAGCCTGAGTGATCTTTGTAAAATATTTTTCAAATCATTATCACACAACTGCTTAAACTTTCAAAAGTATTTGCAAATATACTTTAGATAAAATATTAATTCTTGCCACAGACTTCAATTCTCTGCAAAGTTTGTTTCCAAATCTAGCTCTCTTGACTTCATCTTATATCATTTCTACATTTTGACTATGCCTTTTACCTAGTTTTAATTGTTATTTCTTGCCTATTCGAGTCTCTAGTTAAATGACACCCACTTTGGTAGATGTTCTTGATCAAAAATAGCAATCCAAGCACTCAGTTCACCACAGCCTGTTTTATCTTCTTTAGAGTATATGGTCTCTTGAATATTACTTTTTAATTTTTTTATCTACTTTCCTCAGTTATAATGAAATTTTCATAAGAACAGGACTTTGTTTTTTGTTTCCAGGACATAAAACAATGGGTAGATCTCTATAGGTATTTGTTGAATGAATAAATAAATAAATAAGGCATCAATACTTTTTATGTGAATGAGTCCCTTGGTATCATGATCCACTAGTTTAAGAAGACCTCAGAGGACTCTGAATTCACTATGATCATGGAAAAGGAAAAGAACGGAACTGACCTGTATTGCTCTAGACTGAGAGCAAAGAGAATTATCCCAAATTAGAACTAAAGTTTGCCCTTATTATCAACATGCTAAAAGCAAGTAAGTTATCTGACCTAGATAAAAAGTCATTATAGAGTCCACAAGTGTTTCACTAAAATGGATATTTAGTGAAGATTTGACTTTTTAAATTGACTTCAAGAAAATCAAATTATCTAACAAGTATAATCTTTTGAAACACATTTCTTTTGTTTTCCCTATCCTTTAAAACATCATTTTCCCTTTAAAAATTTGCTTATTATTTTCACTCACAAATTCCTTATCAAATGCTAAGTATAAAATTTAGTCTTGGGTGTGTCCTATGACTAGGCAGCTGAGATGCTGGTGTGTAAATCACACACAGTTCAAGGACCTGGGTTCAAGACCTGGGGTGAGAGTGGAAAACCGAAATAAACTATTCAGTAAATAAAGAAGTTTCCTCCTCCTCTTCCTTCCTTCCTTCCTTAAGTGCTTCTTCCTCCTCTCCTTTCCTGTCTTGCTTTCTTAAAAAAAACCAGTCTTCTCTTCTTGTAAATCATTTTCTTAAGTCTTTTCTTATTGTAAACTATTTTCCGTATCTTCAGGTAACCTCTCTTTTGTATTATTGCATGATTCATACATTTTTCTTGGTTACCTCATAACTAGAAAATGAAATTCCTAACATGTGACAGTATAGACCTTTAAAAATATCTTTTAATATCTCATTTTAAATGCAATCAAAAGATGTCTGTGTGACTTTACTATGCTTTTAATTCTATGTCTTTGCCCAAATTGTCACATACCATCTGCTAAATTTTTATATTAAAAAAGTTCTTTTGTTGTACATTTCAAAAGATGAAAGACATCTCTGAAGACAAGTGTGACAGAAGTGAACATTGTGAATCAATTTATTACACTGTCCAGTAGTAAAATATAGTATAAGAAAAAAAGGTAACATTTTTAAGGAAAGATTTTCTAACAGGAATCCCTAGAGAGATCTTTAAGTTAAACAATACTCTGTTAATTGATGTTAGTTGTACTTCATTATCCTAACACTTTAGTCCAATTTTGGAAAGGAAATAAAGAATAGTGGTTAAGAAATAAAACTCTGGAGCTATAATTTCTGGATTCAAAATCTACTTCTCCACTTAATAGTGAAAATTGGGCTTCTCCACTTATAAAATGAGGCTAACAATAGCACATATCTTGTGTCATAATAGAAAAGTTTAAGTTAAAGGAGTTAAAAACTAATAAAAAATGAATACACATTTCTAAGAGAAAATTACATGACATACAGCAAATGCTATATGAAGTACATGCTAAATTAAAGTGAAAATATATTTAAATAGAAAAATCTCAATCCTGTAACATGAATCATTGATTTATTGATCAAGGCTGAAAGATTCTATTCCTACAATAGAGAAGAGAGAAATGGTGGGAAGAAAAGATCAGCTGTTTAGAGTGATTAAACTATTATGGATTCTAATAAGAGAAGTATAAAGGTTTTAATGTACATTTTATTCTCTCTATTGAAAAACAACTGTATGAAAAACAGAAATACAATGTCAGACTAACCTTGATAAATTATTAATCTTTCTGATAAATTTAATCATAACCTGATTGTTGAAAATCCCATTGGAAACAGATGGCATAATCCTGCCTGGTCAGTTTTTTTTCTAAGCCAGACAAACAGAAACAATTGAGAGTTAATAATGTCTTTACAAAAAGCACTATCCCTGTTTGATTAAGTTGATTCTCCACAAAAAACAAAATCTTAACATTTTTTTCAGTGTTATGTAAGTCTTCATTTACAGATTCTGAAAGCCCTAGCATTAGACAATGTAATTGCAGTATTCTTTTTAGCAAAGAGTAGATCTCTCACTAAGCTTATCAGAGTCAAACTCACATCTTGTTCACCCTATTATAGCTAGTACCCACAGAATATATGGTATACTGTAGGTTAGATGAATAAATAATCAAATTTATAACAAAGCCTAGAAATAAAATTGTGTCTAAGTTTATTTTACCAGACAAACTACAGGGCGTCCAGTGAAATTAGAATTTCAGAAAGATAGCAAATAATTTTTAGCATAAATATTTCCCAAATACTTCCTAGGACACACTGTACTAAAAATCATTCATAGCTCATCTAAAATTACAATCTCATTGGGTGATGTCTACTTTCCTTTGCTCAAACTGGTAACACTAGTTATTGTCACAAATTAAGATGCACTCATTTATTCAATTAGTCATTTATCAACATTTATTGCTTCATAAAATGATTAAATGATGTATTGCATGAGCCAGAAATAATTCAATGCCCTGAGAACACAACAATTAATAACTCTGACAGAATCTCACTTCATGGAACATGTACTTCAATAAGAGAAAGGGGTGGGGAAGAGGAAAAATAAATAACTGAAGTATCAGATTGACAAGGTAATTTCAGCTAATGATAGCGACATGAAGAAAATCAAGCAAGATGCTAAGGGCAGAGAGAAAAGAATGAATGAAGGGCTGCCTTAGATAGAGGGTATAAGAAATCATCATTAAATGATGAAAAGACGTCAGTTGTACAACGAAACATGGAAATAACATAAAGGAAGAAGCGGAAGTTAATACAGAGGACCCTACGTAAAACAGAATTTGAATGATACAGAACACAAGTGCAGATCATTGGGTAATACCAAACTTAAAAACTTGTGCACAGCAAAGGAAACCATGGACAAAATGGAGAGATTATTTGTAAATCATATTTAGAATAAGTTAATATCCAACATACACAAGGTATCCAATTCATAGAACTCAACAGCAAAATAAAAATCTAAATAGACATTTTCTCAAAGAAATAATACATGCTAAGTATAAGAAACATGAACAGGTGCCCTTCATCACAAATCATCAGAGAAATGCAAATCAGAATAAGAAATATCATCTTATACCTATTAGAATGGCAATTTAAAAAGACAAGAAACACGTGCTGAGTGGATATGGAGAAAAGGGAACACTTATATACTGCTAGTGGAAATTTAAATTTGTGCAGTCACTATGGAGACCTGTGTGGAGAGCCCTCAAAAAATTAAAAATAGGCACAATCTGGTGACTTAGCCTGCTGGTGCAATCCACCTGTATTCCAAGGACCCAAGTTCGCATCCTGAGGCTAGAGGGAAAATTCAAGATAAATAATGAAATAAATAGAAATTCTTCTTGAGGACCAGCAGATGGGTCAATCGCCTCTGAAAGAGCAAGCCATATACCCCTGGGTTTAGGTCCTGGGTACAGTGAAAAGAGTGTGAACTAAAAAAAAGATACTTCCTCTCTCTTCCTGCCTGACAGCCTACTCGCCTTCATTCCTGCCTGTAACTTTCCTTTGAAAAAAATTTAAAAATAGAACTACTATATGATCTTGGAATTCTGCTTTTGGGTATTTATCAAAAAGAAACAAAAACACTAACTCAAAAAGATATACGCATCCTATGTTCATTGCAGCATGTTTACAATAGCCAGAACATGGAAACAAACTTGGTGTTTATCAACAAATGAATGGATAAGGAATGTGTGGCATATATACACAAATTAATACAATTCATTTATAAAAATGAAGGAAATCTTGCCATTTGTGACAGGATGGATAGACCTTCAGGACACTGTGCTAAGTAGTATAAGTAAGAGAAAGACAAATACTATATTATCTCACCTATATTTAGCATCAAAAAAATCAAAACAATACAATTGCATATGACTCAGCTCTTATAAAGTCATGAAATCCTATCATTTGAACAGTATGCATAGACATAGAGGATATCATGTTTAGTTAAGAAATCAGATGAAGAAAGACAAACATTACGATTGCATTCATATGTGGTATCTAGAGAAACCAACCAACCACACAGAGACTTCTAGTCTATTGGCCCAATCTAATGGTTACCAGAAAGGAAGGGGGAAGGAGGTGGGGTGGACACATTAAGTAAAAAGAGTCAATGTATAGTTAAGGATGGAATTAGGTTTTTAGTGATAAACATAAAGTATCATATACAGACGTTGATTTATAATGGTACTCCTAGAAACCTATATAATGTTATAATGCAATATTACTTCAATAGACAATACTAAAAACCAACATAACAGGTTCTCAGATATAGAGTATACCTTGTTAGTTGCCAGAGGCAGGAATGAGGGGTGGACAGAATGAAGTGAAGGGGGACAAAAGGCATAAACTTCCAGTTATAAGGTAAATAAGTTGTGGGAATATAGTGTAGAGCATTGTGACTATATTGCAATGTGTATTTGAAATTTCTAAGAGGAGAAACCTTAAGCATTCTCATCTTAAGAAAAAGTTGTAACTGTGTGTGGTAACGGATGTTGGACTTTTTGTGGTGATCATTTCATATTATATACAAATACAGAGTCATTTTGTTTTATGACTAAAACTAATATAATACTATATGTCAATTATATCTCAAAAAGAAGAGTGAAGACCAACTGGATTGCAGTTAGCATGAAGCTGGGATGTGGAATACACATGGTACTAGATGTAAAAACTGAAGCAAGAGCCAATCATACAATACTTGCAATTCCGTTTGGATTATATTTACAGGATGGGAACCCGTAGAGCAGTTAAGACAAAATATTTTTAAAAAACTTCTTGGGATGATGCTGAGTGTCAAATGGATTCATAGGATGGGATGGTTAAGAGTGAAAGTAGAACATCAGTTAGAAGGTGATCTAAAAGCCAAGGTGAGGGATGACAGAGACTTATGAAAGGTTGGTGACAGAGCTAAATGAACTCAAGATACTTTTGAAGGCAAACAATAGGATTTATGAGTTATTTTAAGTCTGAGATCAGAGAGGAGTGGTGAGGGAAAGTGCACTTGCTTCCAACTTCAAGATGTACTGATTCTCTGTATGACCTGATATAAGAATAAATTGATCTTCCATGTCCTTCATTCTCAGTTGCCTATCTTGGCATCATCGGTGGTTAGCCTATATTTCCTTGAACTCACGGATGTCTTCAAACCAGTGCACTCTGGATTTAGCTGCTATGACCGGAGTCTTAGCATGCCATACATTGAACCAACACAGGAGGCAATTCCATTTCTTATGTTGCTGAGCTTGGCTTTTGCTGGACCTGCAATTACGGTAAGAACTGCCCTAAATTGTATTTCAGATCCAAAGAGAACTAAAAGTAACCACATTTGTGTAGTAAATGGGTTAAAAGCAAACAGAAAACAAATTCTGAAATCTTGAACCAAAAGGATAATGCCTCGGAGATATTTTGACAACATGTTGAAATACTTAATAGTTGAAAATTATCTGCATTAAAAGTTAAAGAAGATTATATACTGGAAAAATGATGGGTCCCTAATGCTTACTTTTATATATCATTCTGGAAAAAGGTGTATAACTACATAATTCTCCTTGAATAGCTCTTATGACATTTCTGAGATGCTTCCTAATTAATGTATTTTTCATGTGTTTAATTTGATGCTTGAAGTTTGGAGAAAAGAAGGAAAAAACCAATTACGGTCAACAGCCTTTCTTCTCAAAAGTGCATATTAACATCACTTATAATTTCATCTTGTACTAGCTTAGCACTTTTTATTGATATTGAACACTGAGCATCAACAATAGTAAAGAGGGTATAACTCACATTCCTGGTGAATTTATGCATGTGGGTGTATACACACAAAAATATTGCAATTGAATTAAAAATCTAGTTATTTGTAATTTGTTAACATGAATATTGTGAATAATATATTTTAGATATATTCATTAAAAAATAAGATTCGCCAAGTCTTTCTACCATCTCTTGTGTCCCCAGTATCCTACCTAAAGGACAAGAAAGATTTTTCAAGTTTAATAATATTTATTTTTACCAGTAGAAACACTTACTTTGCTTTTATCGTGCTCATGAATGTCAGAAGAAATGACTATTAAATAAAAAGCTGCATTTGAATCGAGTTTTCACAAGATTCCCTAGTGAACTGACCTAGCTCTATTCAGTATAGCCACAGTTTCAGAAAAGTGTCTGCCTAGACCTTCCAAGCTCTATGCTTTTATATAGCTATGGATTAATATTTTTAAAATGTACCCTATGTTAAACAAACACATGTTGTTTATGCAATAAATTACACAAAATATTCTCAGAAGATAAAAACTAGAACCTAAATTTTCAAGGAAGTGTATCATACTTAAGAGGTCTCAAACTATTTTGTAAATTAATGAGTTATTTGAACGTCAGTAACTCCAGGGTGATTAGAACTATTAATAATGCATGTGGAAGCAGCTGAAACTCCGACTAATAATATAAAGTGCTCTATGGCTCAGACAGCAACACTTTTTGTCATGCCTCTAAAGACAAAAAAAAAAAAATCTATATCATATAGAACAGAAAGAATATATGCTTTAAACCTATTACATTAGGAAGCATTACTCCTGGTTGGGGGTAATGCCCAAATTTATAATAATTGATTTATTTGACAAAAATAAATGCTATGCAAGTGTTCATGACTCTGCAAAAAAGACTTAATAATTAATCATGCAAATATTTTGACTTTCACATGTCAGAAGTCATTCTTCCCTGGAGTATCTGATGAGGTCAAGAGGGTAACGAGTCTAATTGTGGACTCCCTGAAAGCACCATTATCTCACATCATTTGCTGAAACTGTTGTATGCATGGGGACAATGACCTTGGTCTTATCACTGTGTCCTCTTTCTATAACTCCCATTATCTCCCATATCAAATTCTCAATATGCAATTTTGAGGGATTTCCGGGTTGAAGCTTTATTTCTGGACCTCTGAAAATAAAAGCAAATCTGTGGTTTCCCTTTCCAAGTTAACCCGACAGTCAGAGTCAACTCCTTCCACAAAGACCCCACTAAGTTGCTGAGTCTCTGCATCGGCTCAGTAGTTGCCACATACCTCTGGAACAATGGAACGAGGGTAGGGAAAAATTTCTAGCTCTGGGTCCTTTTTTCCTATCTTATAAAATGCCAGGATACTCCAGAATGTTAGTGATTCTTTTCTGCTACACCTTATTTCATAGGTTTCAGGTAAACAATTGTATGGTAAAACAGTTCCTGAATTTACTGATATCAAATACTCTTCAACTCTTTCACACCTTTCTCTTCAAACATATATCCAAATTTCTTTCTTATTTCTTTTCCCAGTTTTTAAGATCTTCTCTCAAATTATACTCCTCAATTTTGTTCCTTTCATGTCAGTGATCACCTTGTTCTCCAACCACAATTCTATCCCTAAAGTTACCACCATTACACCATTGACTCCTCCTCCCTCTTTCTGAAAGTGAAAATAACAAATAGGCTCTCGTCCTTGACTTTCAAGGGTGCCCTATGCATTGTATCTTTATGGTGATATATACTTGTTTCAAATGGGGCAGTAGAGGGAGGTAGGGAGACAAGAGGAGTTTTTCATTTGGAAATGACTTGTAGAGAACGCTGTGAAAGGGAGGCACTTCCTGTTCTCACCCCTTTGCTTGGAAAGACAAAGCAAAACAAAAGATCTCAATCAGCAATATTCTTTATCAGAACATTTATATGACCAAGAGGAAGATCGACTGATTTTTATATAGACATTTAGATATAAATCATTTAAGTTTGATTACCAGATTTTTATGCTGAGAGCTGTTTAAAAGTAACTTGTCTTCTTGATATCACATATGAAACTATAAATATTATTTTCATGTTGGTGAAATACATGTTTTTATATCTCTGCAATCTCCTTTAAATTGGAAAATTTCACCCTTACTATTCAATATTTTCTGAGTGATCATGAAATGAACATTTTATTTAGTCCTTTGGAGATTAATTTTCAGGAAAATAATACAGAATATCTGGGTTTGCCATGAAATCTACATGCAGAAAAAAAAAGTGTACCTTCCTTTCCCTTGAAGTAAATTTGTGGTACATATTACAGATAGCTATTTGCTGCAAATTTAAACAATGAAGATATTATGATGAATACTACATTTCTTTGTTCTTGTTTTATTTTCTTGTTTTTGCAAGAAAGACTTTTTGGTGAGTTCTCCTGATGGTAGCTGTTCTAAGGGAAGTGTCAGTATAATAAGGCATATAGTCCCTCTTTACATGTCCCCTGAAGCAGAATCACTTCAGAATCTCTTCCAAAGACCTGTCCATATTTGACATAAAAATTTACATTGTTTCTTTTCAGATTTTTGTAGCATAAATGAATAAACTGTTTCCATTTACAAATGAAAAAAACAATAAATAATTTTGTTGTTAAATCCTAAACTCTGAGACCTTATTGCAGCTCAACAACATGCCATTCAGAATGAAAAAATTAGCAGGAGCATTTGAAAATACATTAGGAAACATGTCCCCTTACCCTAAGGAGAAATATATCTTTAAGTGAAATTGAACCATTTTGAAAATACGTCCAATGACATATACATCAAGGTTAAACGAAGAGTGAGGAGAAAATTTATGTGCTCCTTAGAAAGTGGGACAATTGGGGGATGTCCAAATATTGACAGGAACCCTCTATCCTTGTTAGATAATCAAGCTTAACAGTGTGCAAACACTCTCTTTGATATATTAGTTTTGAGCATATTCAGGAACTAAAATAAACTCCTGAAATCTCAAGATCATTTCAGATAATGACTGTTGTGTTGTATAATAAAACACATTTCCCTAATGGTACTGTACAAATAAATTCTTATATAATTTAGCATTCACGGTCAAGATGTGAATCATCACAATTATAAACTGAAAAAAGAGAAACACTATTATTCACAGAATTATTATTGAAATGAAGATTAAATCAATCTCTTTTAGTTAAACAACAATGCATTTTAGTAATGAGTGGTTAATTTTCTTGAAATGATGAATTTGAGATACTCATCATTTATATTATTCTTACGCTGTGTGTGGTGTTTCATATCACATCTATCTATGTAGAATATAGAGTCTATTGTGCTTCTGTATCTAACAGAAAAATGTAGATACTATTTTTGAAGAAGTATAAATGATTAACTTAATATTCAGTCATTTGAAAAAAATTCCTTTCAATTACTTGTATACAACTATCTTAAAGTAGTTTATCTGTGAAGCATAGACCTATTCAAGATGTTCAGAACAGCCCTCCCCAAGAAATGTTACTCTGGTATGTGGATTATTTCAAGTTGAAGGAGAAATTGACCTACAGGAGAAAATTTCATCAATCCTTTGATTACCTAGAAGAATGAAAATTGGGGGCCTTCCCCAGAATTAAGGTTATTACCATAAATGACCTTTCTATCAGAGAAGTCTATCTATACGGCAGAACAAACATGTAATTACAGAGCCTCCGGTCTTCATCATATGAGTTACCTTCTCATCAGGTAAGCTCCCTTCTGTATAAAGTCCCAGACCCCTATCATATTTCTTAGCTTAGGATATATATATCCTCATTTTGCCCCATTGGCTTTGGAATCCTCATTTCTATGTAGCTTACCCATTTATATATAATTAAATTTGTTTTTTTTTTTCCTCCTACTAATTAATATCTCTGTTGTTAATCTGATTACTCAACTAGTCCAAGAAGAAACCAGAGGGGTAGCAGGAAAGTTTTCCTCCTCCCCAACATATGTATGCCATATAATTTTCATACATATATGCTTATTGGCAGATTTCCATTAAGAAATTATTTTTATACAAGTTAAGATTCTTTATAATTTTTACACAAGCCATATTTCCTATAGAATTAAAAATGGTAGATTCAACATTTGAGCAGAAGACCATAGTCTTCTGGCATTAGTTTAAAAAGAACTTATATTCTTAAATACTTTAAAAAATAAGTGTTAAACTAGTAATGAAAATTGAGAAGTTTCACCTGGAAATTCTGTTTCAGTCCCTATACTAGTTATAATCTTTAAAATGACACAGTTACTTTATCTAAAAACTTGCACTATTTCATATAACCCTACTTTTTCCATCTCCACATATTTGCACTACCAATATGCAATTTTACAGAAATCTGTTAAGCACAGCAATCTCAAAGTCTGACTTTTTTTTTCACATAAATAATACTCCGTTTCAAATATCACTTCTTTTTATAGAGTAACTAACAATCCCAAAGTCTAGAGTAGTTAGCCCAATAGAATCCCATAGTGAAGATAACAAATATGAATCCCATAGTGCCAAGAATTGTGCTAGTAAGGGGAAAAGGTAAATAAGAAATTCCTTTTTTCTCCTCTTCTCATGGTCCTGTTCAGTTAGAGACAATACGTAAGTGAAGTGCACCTTAAGCAAGCTATGTTACAGGTAGGGATGAGATGCTAAGGGAACTACATAGATGGAAATGTGATTTGGTTTGGGCTACAGTAAGGGTTTCAAGGAAAACCTTCAAAGGAAATAATATTGAATATCATTTATCATTTATGTATATCATAAATATATTGAATTCCTTTACTGATGTCCTATGTCCTAGAATCACGCTTTTTTTTATATATTTTAAACCTCTTCTAAATATTCTGTACCTAGGAAATACTACGCTACTTAGATTCTCCCATAACTTGCATTTCCCAACAAGTTAGCTGTGACTATTTCATTTTAAATCTAGATTGACTTAAGTTTTGAACAATTACACAAAAGTGAGATTTAAAATTCCACTCCTTAATTGCAATGGCTAAATTTCAAATGTTCAATAGCCATATGAGGGTAGTGTCTAGACAGTGGAGAAAATATCTCCATTATCTCAGAATTATTTTGGGATAGCTCTGCTTTAAATAGCACCTTTCTATTCTCATGTTTGCCTGCCATGAATTAGTTGTTTTGCTCAATCCCAAATAGGTTTATTGAAATAATCTTATAGTAAAATATGTCTTATCTTGTCTTTGATAGCTATTTTAGACTTCTCACATGCATGCATCTTGTTTTCATGGCTTTAGAGATGAAATGCCAACATTCTAAGAGTCACATGGTTATGTGGTTAATAATTAGGTGTCACTACTAGGTCTTATTGGGCAAAGGGTCAAAGTCTTGATGTTGCAATCATACTGAAATGCCAGGATGCTATCACATCCTTGACCAATATGCAGGAATACAGAGTTCCAAATAATGTTCTCATAGTAACATAGTGGCCTCATTTTCACCTCAAATACTCAGGGGAAATTGCTCACATTTCCAAAGTTTTAATGAAAATATTTCTTTGCCAAGTTGAATCAATGATACATTAAGAGAAGACTTAAAATTCTTTTGTACCCAGTCTATTCTGAACATTCTCTTGTCTTTGCAGATTATGGTAGGGGAAGGAATTCTCTACTGTTGCCTGTCCAAAAGAAGAAATGGGGTGGGACTGGAGCCCAACATTAATGCTGGAGGCTGTAACTTCAACTCTTTCCTTAGAAGAGCCGTCAGATTTGTTGGTGGGTGTTGGAAACCAGAACGAAAATTTTTTTCCAAGTAGAAATGTTAAATTTAATTATAGATAGTAAGTCTCTAAAGCTACAATTTAGAGTATAATTTTGGATTCATGATGTTTTTACATAATATAAAAACACTGTTAAAACACAAAAAATTAGGTCTTTGTGTCTGAGATGTTATTTACAGTCATCATTCTTGCTTTGAGAGTTAATAGGCAATATATTCCTGTATGCTTTTGTCTTAGCTCTGGTTAAAACATACATTTAATTCAAAATGGTTTCACTAGATCTGTGTTCCTTTTTTAAAGTGGAGAATAAATGTCAGCAGGCCATTATGAATGGATAAACTCCTCAGAAATTACTTTAGCCACATGAGTGATTATGTTTCAATTGTCCTGCAGTGTTTTCATCCAGAAGTTACTGCATATGGAAATGTCACCAGATAGCTTCTTCATGATTATTTTTCCTTGATTATATCCTCTAACTTTACTTCCTACTTTTTATGGCACTTCTACAAAATCCATAGGCCTAGCTAACTAACGTCTACATCAAACCAGTATTTTATCTTCATCTTTTCTGATTAGCACCTCCTAATGTTGTTTGAGTAACAAGCCCTCTCACATTTTTAACTGAGTTAAGATGTCAAGCACAGTACATTACACCAAAGTGAATATTTTACATTCATCTCCAATATGTCAGTAAAATGCTATTTTTACCTCTAACCTCTCAGCTGAAAGGAATAAGTGGTTTTATTTAAGAGTGAGTAGATAATTAAATATAACTTTTTCTCCCAGAGAAGAAAAGGCTGATCTAAATAATACCCTAGACTGCTCCATTAAGCAAGGCACATCATGATAGTAAGACAAGAATATGCCCCTTAACTTGGTCACAAACTGAGGCCAAGAAATAAAACTTCAAGGAATGTAGCTCATCTCAGAGAAAATTTTCCCTAAAATAACAAAATGCTGTAGACAAAGGTGCATATAAGCTCTGTGGAATGCCTCATTATTGTGAAGTTGACCCATCCCACCCTAGAAAACAGTTTCCCAGAGTCAACAGTCCCATCCTCGTTGGTTTTGGAGATACTCATTCTGCAAAGGTAAAAAGAGGTACCCACCTTATCTGTACTCTTATCTAAGACTTGTCATACTACAATGAGTTAGAAATAAAGGTTCTGTTTCTCAAATCTCAGGGAGTGGGTGGAGAATTATTTAGGAGACTAGTGGTTATATAATGATAAGCGGAGAAGAGAAATGCAAAACAGGGTAAGGTATAAGCCAGAAAACTTAATCTGGAGTTGCTCACTGAGGAATTACCCAGGTCCTTCTCTCAATAACTTCTACAAGCAAATCATGAATCCTAATTAAAGCTGTCAAAACAGAGTTCATTCAAGATGTCAAGATAATATAGAGGGAGCAGGCAAGGTTTACTCCTATATATGTGAGCAGAGAGCTAGACTCCCAAGGAGAAGGCAAGACAAGGAACTTGAAACACAAATGGAGGCTGAGTGCACAAGCTTGCATCAGGGTTTGTGAGTAATGATTTAAGACTTGCCCCAAGGGAGGAAAAAAATAGAAAACAAACAAACAAACAAATAGATACAATTTGTATCAATATATAAAAACATCATCTCTGAAAAGAAACATGCTTGAGGGTTCTCATAGCCCTGTATTCAGGATATGATTATCGTTTCCATGGCAGTGTCTACTTGCTCTCGTCCTCTCTTTTCTATTTTATTTAGCATTTCTGGCATGAATATGACTTGAAGGGAGCTAAAACTAATTCTGCAGGATTCGGAGACTGTGACTTGTGTTAGAGTCCATTGGAGAGAGAGCCCTGGTCACTCAAACATGCCAAGTAATTTAAAATTACTATGAATATTGTTTCATTCTCCACATTTAATTCTTCTCAAATCACACAGCTGGCCACCTTAACATGCTCCAGGTGTCAGAAAAATGACCTGTGGTTATTTATATTAATAATTATCTCAATAATGTTTAACTGAACAAATAATACCTCCAAGTTCTACTTTGGATATATTCATTGTTCTTATTTTTATCTTAAGTATTTGTTTAGAAGTTTAGGAATTTTCTATACCATTTTCTCAAAATAAACTTAGAATAGGATCACAATGTGTTTTAACGTTGTCATGATGATGTGTCATAAAAATGGTTGGTGAGAACACACTTTGGCATTAAAAACTAACTTGATAAAAATTGCTCTCCTTTTGCTTATAGGTGTTCATGTATTTGGACTATGTTCTACAGCTCTGATTACAGACATCATACAGCTGTCAACAGGGTATCAAGCACCATACTTTCTGACCGTGTGCAAGCCAAACTATACCTCTCTGAATGTATCTTGCAAAGAAAACTCTTACATCGTGGAAGACATATGCTCAGGATCTGACCTTACAGTTATCAATAGTGGCAGGTTAGAAACTGAGATTTCAAAACATTCTATGTGTTTTCATTGTTCATTAATAGTTTGGGTTATCACTTTAGGCATTTTGGGGGCATAATTTTGGTTTTGTTTTTCTTTTCAAATCAGTGGTCTCCTTAGTGACCATACCATAGAAACAGCAAATTCCAAATCCTCTCTCTCTTTAAATTTTAGCCTAACATTCTTGCTCTTAATCTCCTTATAAAAAGCCCCATTTATGTTTTGTGATCTATACTATACTCATCGTTTTAGGTCACCACGATTGGTTGACTTTAGGATGCGTATAGTCGGTCGTGGCTTATGATTATTATGTGTCTTTCATTGATATAAGTAAAACAAATAAGTGTATTAATATATTTATCAAAAAACCCATGTGAATTTTCTTTCTTTGTAGTTTTAAAAGTGATAATATTTAAGACAGTCACAAAACCATGCTTTCTTTGTATAAATCCAGAATATCTATACATCTTTTAACCTGTATTTCAGAAAATATGAGAAAGTAAGACTTAAGAAACTACCAAAGCATTTCCTTTTTTTCAAATCATAAATAAAATATAAACTTGTATGGCTAGAGATAACATCTTAGAAGTTCAGAAGAAGTACATAACACAAGGATGAGTGGCAATAAATGACTGCTATATGAATTGAATTTGTCATTCAGTGAGTACCCAAAGATCAAATTAAGTAAAAATATAGTTAATAGGTATACTTGAAGAATCAGAGCCAGATATTACATAATTATATTCATTCAAGTTCTCATGATCTATTCAATAACTTTGAACCTACATGGAAGAACTATGCCTTCTATTCTTTCTCAGACTCTTTATATTATCTGTGATGAATGGTAATCCTTTTTACTGGGTATCAAATAATTAAGAGGACATTAATATAACTGAATTTTTGTTTTTTTATCCATAAAAAATATGCTGTATTTTTTCTGCTCTTTCCAGTGTTTCTCCCACTATTCTGTGTTCCACCCTCACCTTGCTCCTTAAATTATTTAACTAAACAAGATGCTCTGTGATTCTTGAGACGATAATGATTTTAAAGTGGAATATGTAGAGAAACATTTTGCTAAAATTAAGTTTTTCTTAATTTTTCTGGAGTGTGAAAAACATACTTAGAACCACTACTGTGAAAAACGTAATGAGCGTTTAAAATTTGTGAAGATGAAACCATGTATTTAGGAGCATAGAAAATGTTTTAAAACTTTAAAACCCTAGGTATATGAACTTTCACTGCAAAATTTCATTCTAATAGCAAAGAATAATTAAAATGCTTTCCAATTCATTTCTCTTTGCAACCATCAATCCAATGGTGTGACAGAGTGATCCCTTATAGACCTAGCACTTATGGTAAAAGACAGACTGGACTGTTGGTGGTAGATTCATATATTAATACAGCTGTTGATTATAATGATGCACATCTTAAACTTAGATAATGTTATGATATAATGTTCCTGCAATAAAATTCACATAAAAGGAGGGACTAACACTCTGTGTTAGAAAGTGCATTACTTCTTTTGTACTAATGAGTGATTACGATGCAGAAACTTAGAAAATTAAGCAGAAATTAAAGTAGTAATTTATTACCTTATGATTTTTAAGATGAACATTTGAATTATCCAGTATTCTTGAGAGGATTGTTAGCAGTGTATCTGAAACAGAAGCAAAATATGACTGTCTTTTCTTTGACAGAAAGTCATTTCCCTCTCAACATGCGACCCTCGCTGCCTTTGCAGCTGTATATGTTTCGGTAAGTAAATGGGTTTTTTCTCATCAAGCTGTGTATTATAAAAAGTTAGAGAAATGAATGTTGTTTCCAGATATCTAATTATATTACATGGCCACATAACAACAAAACAGTAGACTTCAGTGCAGCATTCCTTCAATAAGTCTTCAAAAGCAGAAGGTATCTGCTTACTATTCTAAGCAACAATATCACAGTAAACTAATTTTTCTACCTAATTCTCAGAACATTTATGTAGACTGGCATCTCCTTAGTGCAATACTACAACTTCATGGAGACGGTATGGTGAACTACATGAATGTTAAAATTATAAAACTGAAGGAACTGTGTTGCGAACACACAAATGCACATACACATGCTTTACTTTTAGTATTTATGCAACGACAGTGAATCTAAGTTAGTGAAAATTTGAAAAATGATAAGCAGTGACTTATTATTGCATATAATTAATACAATAGTCCATGAGATCCTATGCAAGGAAAAGGGAATGTAATTATGGGACAAGTAATATGGAGACTAAAGAGTTATCTGGCTAATTCTACTGATTCGATATCTTTTCAAAATCTCTGTAATTAAAGGAGAGATTTGTTATTTATTGATAAATTTTGGCATGCATTTCCTTTCTTTCCAAGTATAGAATATAGCCTCATCAGGGGAAATAGAATAATAAAATTAATATCGACATATTGTTAGACATTGAGTTTAATTTTTATTCGATTACAATGTAATATGGAAATTATCTTTCTAATATACTTAATCTATTTTTTCTTTCATTGTGAAGATGTACTTTAATTCCACATTAACGGATTCCTCTAAGCTTCTGAAACCTCTCTTGGTCTTCACATTTATCATCTGTGGAATCATCTGTGGGCTAACACGGATAACTCAGTATAAGAATCACCCAGTTGATGTCTATTGTGGCTTTTTAATAGGAGGAGGAATTGCTCTGTACTTGGTAAATAATGTATTATTATTATTATTATTATTATTATTATTATTATTATTATTTGATAAATCACATTTAAAAGAAAAACCATGTATAGAATATTTTCACTGCAATAACTTACTGGCAACATAGTTAATATCCATGAGAAAATCTCTCACTTCATCTCTATTCTAAGTCAAAATACATATGCCATGTTCAGTAAAATAATTTACTGAACTCTTACCATGGGTCCAAGACTGCAATTTTAGAAAGATTATTGCATTTTATCCTTATATTTTTCCACCTCCCATAAAAGTCAGGGATTATTATTATTATTTAATTTTATAGATGGACATAGTGAATAACAGTGAAAGAAAGGTTAGTGAAAGTGAAGGTTTAGTGGAAGATTATAGAATTTGTGTAACAATACAAATGTAGCACCTTTATAAGACTGTGCTCCAATTGGTATTAAATTCTTGAACAGTACCCTATTGTCAAGACTGATCATCCTTGAAGAGACATAACTTCAGTATAAAGAACCTGAGATTGTTCATTTCATTCATTCATTTTTATTTACTCGATATCTAATGTGTGCCAAATACTATTCTGAACACAGTGGGAAATAAGCACAGTGAGAAACAGGTATCTTAAAAGTTTATACTGTAAACATTAAGACAAATATAAATGGTTACATTATGTTAAATGATATAATTGGGAATAGTAAACTGCCTAAAGTGCTTAGGGAAGCTTTCATATAGTGATTTTTAAAAATGAGTGTTTCTTAAGATTAGGAAGCAGGAAGGACATTCAAGCAGAAGAAACTGCATCAGAAAAATGATAGACACATGAAAAAATGTGGAGTGTGAGGGAATAACGGCCAGACTTCTAGCCTGGATGACTGGTTAGATGGTAACTTCATTAGAATACCAGGTAAATAAAGTAAGCATGTTGGTAGGAAGGGAGTTGACCAGCTCAATTTAAAGATGAATAAGCAGTTGAATAGTTGAGTCTAGAAACCAAAATAGCAATCAGTGGTGGATTGGTCAATTATAGACTTTATTATGCATGTATCATTATAGTTACGGGGATATATAAAATAGCCATGTCACAAGAATTAAAAAGGAGCCTCAGAGAACACTAAGATGCAAGCAATATGCAGAAGAAAAGGTAATAATGCAGTGAGAGAGCCTAGCAGTCATTCTCAATCTCGGTGCACTTGTGAAAGGTGTTACAGGAAACTGATTACAAAAAAATTGTGTAAGTATTGACATGAGTAACAATTTCTTGTCTATTTTTTATAAATTAATATAGTGAAGATTGTTGCTTTAATTCTCATTCTTACTTGCTTTCTTCATCAGAGGAGAAAGTCATCAAATTACTGTGCAGGAATTGTGCATAAACCTGATTGCCTATGGGAAAGTTGAAAGGAGATGTGTGTTACAGATAAAGAATGCTACTCTCTATCTCATGCATTGCCTTTGCACGTCTGTGATTTGATGGTGTCAAGCTCCATAGTCCAAAGGACCTGGGTTTGAATCTCAAGTCTTTTGCCCCTTGGCCAAGTTATGCACCTTCTCAGGACCCTGTATCCTCACATATAAAATGAAAATAACCCTCTACCTCATACCATAACAGAGATTAAGCAAATAATCTTAGCTGGGCATCAGATATTGAACAATATTGGTTACTTAGCACATAGTTGAGGATTTTCCTAAAATTATAACTTTGTATACAATTATTAGTAAGACATTAGGTAGTAACTGCTCATCCTGGGAATGCTAGCAGTGAGCGCATGGATACATACAAGATTTGAACCAGTAATTAAAGTAGCTGGGGAGTCATACTTTATTTGAGTTTTCATTGTATACCCTGAAATCTATCACTTAAGACAATGCTATTTATCATTGTTCAGTGTTCTATAGAATGTTAATTCCATGAAATTCTGTTGGTTTATTTTTAAAGTAGATATGGTTGCCATCTACTGAATTTAGCATGCAAATAGGTATCTGTTGCTTGTTCTTATCTCTAAACTAAGCATCTCAAAAAAGGAATATTTAGCAGGAATTAGAGCTTCTATGTATAAAAGGGAAAAAACTCTGAATCTGAACTCTCCTCTTTTCCTAATTTTTATTGCCCAAAGTAAAAACCAAAAATTAAGAGCCTGAATATGAAGATATTTTCTAATCATATTTGGTTCAAATTTAGTGTACTAGTATTTAATTGACCGAATATTACTTTGTAAGAAGACCAAGTTTAAACAAGGAAAGAATACAGGTGTTCCCATTTAGTGACTATTTCTGCCCTCTCTTCCAGAAACACTCTACAATACTGAATACACAGGCTGTACTTAATGTGAATTATAACAGTATGCCTCACTGACCTCACTGTAAAACCTGATATGTTTTAGGAATGATGTGCTCTATATTTTCCACACCTCTTCTGCTTTCCATCATGAAGCTTGCTTGCAAGTGGAAGGCAAAATTAATAATTTAAGTCATTTGACATGTCACTCAAAAAAGAGTCCTAAATCCAGGAAAATGGATTGGTTTGAAAGTGGAAGGATGTCCTTATTTCTCTCATTGTCTGACTTTTCTTCTCCAAATGTAGCAAAGATAAAATTCCAAAAAAATCCATAGGAAGGAGAAAGGAGAGAAAATCCAACTACCTCTACTAAAAAAAAAAAAAAAAAAGGACTCCATATTTCTGAACAATCAGTTCAGTGATTAATAATATAACTTACAAACTCCTGAGTAATTCTACTTTTAGTTTTTTTGTTACTTATATTAATCAACAGTGTCTAGAGAGTGCATACTTGATATGCTTCAATGGGTCCCCTAAGAAAAACTCTTAGTAACCATGGTGCATGATAATTATTTCTCTTCAACACTAGGGTCTCTATGCTGTGGGGAATTTTCTGCCTAGCGATGAGAGTATGTTTCAACACAGAGAAGCACTCAGGTCTCTGACAGACCTCAATCAAGACCCCAGCCGAGTTTTATCTGCTAAAAATGGTAGTAGCAGTGATGGAATTGCTCACACAGAAGGCATCCTCAATCGAAACCACAGAGATGCTAGCTCGTTGACAAACCTTAAAAGAGCAAATGCGGATGTAGAAATCATCACTCCACGGAGCCCCATGGGGAAGGAGAACATGGTTACCTTTAGCAATACCCTACCTAGAGCCAACACCCCATCTGTAGAAGACCCCGTGAGAAGAAACACCTCCATTCATGCCTCGATGGATTCTGCTCGGTCAAAGCAGCTCCTCACCCAGTGGAAGAATAAGAATGAAAGTCGGAAGTTGTCCCTGCAAGTTATAGAGACTGAGCAGGGACAGTCACCACCCAGATCCATAGAAATGAGGTCAAGCTCAGAGCCATCGAGAGTGGGGGTGAATGGAGACCACCATGGTCCTGGAAATCAGTACCTCAAGATCCAGCCTGGCACTGTCCCCGGGTGTAACAACAGCATGCCTGGGGGGCCACGGGTGTCCATTCAATCCCGCCCCGGGTCCTCACAATTAGTGCACATTCCCGAAGAGACGCAGGAAAACATAAACACCTCCCCCAAAAGCAGCTCTGCTCGGGCCAAGTGGTTGAAGGCTGCGGAGAAGACTGTGGCCTGTAATAGAAGCAACAGCCAGCCCCGAATCATGCAGGTAATCGCCATGTCCAAGCAGCAGGGCGTCCTCCAAAGCAGTCCTAAGAACACCGAGGGCAGCACCGTCTCCTGCACTGGCTCCATCCGCTATAAAACCCTGACAGACCACGAGCCCAGTGGGATCGTGAGGGTTGAGGCGCACCCGGAGAACAGACCCATCATACAGATCCCATCCACCGAGGGCGAAGGCAGTGGCTCCTGGAAGTGGAAAGCCCCGGAAAAGGGCAGCCTTCGCCAAACTTATGAGCTCAACGATCTCAACAGGGACTCAGAAAGCTGTGAGTCTCTGAAAGACAGTTTTGGTTCTGGAGACCGCAAGAGAAGCAACATTGATAATAACGAGCATCACCACCATGGGATCACCACCATCCGTGTCACCCCAGTAGAGGGCAGTGAAATTGGTTCAGAAACACTGTCTGTTTCTTCTTCCCGCGACTCCACCCTACGGCGGAAGGGCAACATCATCTTAATCCCTGAAAGAAGCAACAGCCCAGAAAACACTAGAAATATCTTCTACAAAGGAACCTCCCCGACACGGGCTTATAAAGACTGAGCGATGGCTGTTCCGTCACTTGGACGACCTCCAAGAGACCACGTGTCGCTCCAGTGGATCAGGAAGCGTTCTCACCAAACTAGATTAACCACCATCAGCCGGAACTCAAGGACTCTGGAGAATTACAACAGTCTCACTTGTGGATTTCACATCGAGAGGAGGGGAAAAGCACAATGCGAGAACCTAACTAACGTGACCATGTGAAGACGCTTCTTGAGACCTGTCTTCAAACTCAAAAGGTTTGCAGAGGAAAGCGGTTTCCTTCAATGTATACTATTTTACTTCCTGAATGTGCCAACTTTAGGGACTTTTCTTTATAATTAGCTGTGGGAATCCAGAACACACGTTCTCCCTACAGAAGAGGCCATGCAGTATTATATATTCATTTTGCAGAAGCTGCACCTAAAACTCTCTATGGGTGGTGCTGATTATTATAGTACATATACCATATAAACTCTCAAATTCCATTTAGCTGTGCAATAGTGGTGTGCAATTCCTTGTCAAAGAAGCGCTCCTGTTGTAAGAACATGCTGGCTGTTTTATGTTAGGACACCCTACAGCTTCTCCGTAGTGGCTCTGTCGCATTCGAAAACATGAAAAGGTTTTGTGCATTTCTTCAAAATTACGCTTTCCTTAACGAAAATTGTGTAGGAATATTTTCAACGAATGGGAATAGCTAGTACTTTTCTCTACAGATTTTATTTTGCTGCTTATTTTTTATTTGAATATCCGTACTGCTAATGAATCGGTTTTTTGTGAATAAATTTGCATAAGTTAAAATATATTGCTTTAGAGAGTTTTGAAATTGTTGTGATCATATTTTGCATTTATGGCTTAGCTTTTATTTATCGATTTTTTTCAATGTTTTTGATGGTATAAATATGTTCTACTTTTAAAACAAAAATAACATTTGACATTCCTGAAGCAAAAGATACCGCTGTGAGTTTATAAACAAGAAATCTGAAACAAAACCTGACATTGTTGGTTACATTGCCAACACCATTGGCCAAGTATGTCCTCAGATGTCTCCAATCAGCTCAAGTAATCCAAAAATCTCATTTGGTTCTAGATAATCAACCTTTTTTAATATCCTGATAATCAGTAAATTAGAGCCACAGTAGTTGGTTTTACCTTCTTCCCTAAAATAATTTTGTCAATTGGACACCAACAGGAAGAATTTGAAAAAAATACATATTGATATGTAAATGTATCTCATAGCTGAAATTAAATATGCATTTCTTCAAAATATCTAAGTAGGCACAGTTTTAGTGCTTAGCATACAAACAACAGTTTTTGCTACCTATCCTAAGTGAAGCCTTCAGCCTAAATCAAAGGAAACCACTGTTATCAATAAGAAGATAAAAGCAAAATGTTTTGAAGTGTTGTCCAACTTTAAAATTATTTTAAGTATGAAGAAATACTTGGTTCATGGAATTTAGTATTAAACCTTTTCTACGCCATTTCTTAAGAATTCTAATATATACTTAATGGTTGCCAAGGGAATAAAAGGAAGCAACAAAGCTGACTGAGCTGATCTCAATTTAATTTTCAGTGAGAAAGATTTGTTTAGAGATGAATAGTACCACATCATTATCAGTTTCTACAGGAAAAGGGCAGAGCTTTCTAGAGTAATCAACCTCCCAAAGTATTAGGGATTTAGCTAAAACCAGCAGAATTGATATCTGGCAATAAAATATAGATTAACTATATCCCTTCCGGCAATTTCCTTCTCAGAGAGAGAAGTGGGAGTAAAACATTGCCTTCCCCACTTCTCACTACCACTACCATCGTAACTTCTACTGTCTCTTGTCAGTTTATAGAGGGGAAGGTGAACTGGTTTTAGTACTCTGAAGAAAAAAAAAAAACTGCAGGATTTCAGGTGCAGTATGATATTTCCTAATCTTTCCTATTTCTTAACAAAAGATTTTAATGTACTTCTCTAGTCATTGAAGTTTTTTTTTTCTTTATTACATAAATATTGATATATTCTTTTTCTACTCCAAGTGCCAAAGGCTACAGTTTTTAATGATGTAACAAATTGTACCACATTGTTAAGGAAATATAATAGTAGTTGCTAGAACTCAGACCTCTGCATGTATATTTGATAACACATCTTTTTTAAAAAATAAAATTAAAAAAAATATTTGTTTACATTCCACTGGTACCTTAATTTAAAATAAATGAGACTAACAGGTGGTATCTCTTCTTAGTGTTCTATTTATCTTATTTGCTAATGAGAGCACTTCTTCCTTTGTTAGGCTGTGCTTTATTGATACAACCAAGTGTTGAATAAAGAGAGTTAATTATCTTTTTAAAGTAAATAAAATTATTAATATATACTATATATATAAAGTATTGTGTTTAATAAAATGTTATGCAATGTTTTCGAGACTGATAAAGTTTGTAAAGTGCTATAATGTATTTTGTTAAGTACAGATCAAAGCTATTGTGTGAGTATATTGTGCTAACATCATAGAAATAAAGATTAGATTTCTTCATCAAAATTGGCACATTTTGACTTTTTACTTTAGACAGTATGAATGGATAATAATTTGCTTATAGGAAAACAAGAATGAAGAAATAAGAATGAATCCGAATTGATCACAGTCATCATTGTTTAGAAGAAAGAATATTGCACTAGGGAAGAAAAGTTTGCCATACTATGACATGTTTCCTTATCATTCAGAATTGTATTTTATACTTGTTGAAGGAGCTCTTTTAGTCTATTTAGACATAGGTTTTTCACATATCAATACTATGGAGTGTAAATATACTAGAGTCAGAATCAATTGTTCTGAATCAATTTTTACCACAAAATAATTGATATTCATTTTTTCCCAAATATTATTACCTTCTATGCCAGCTTTTCCTAAAAATAATACTTTATTGTCAATTTCAGGTTTGTTTCTCATGCCATTAGAACTTGTTATATGAATTTTTTTTACTGATACCATATATATCTCACTACTAACAAAAGTTTTTAGACTATAACCAGGACTTGTGTATTTCTGAAATGATCTTTAAGTGATTCTTTGACTAAAACATGAAGTCATAGACATCACAGTGGTCCAATAATATTACCAAGTTCATGCATACCAGGTAACTACATGATTTCTACCTAACCATCAGCCACTACAAGATACTAGTAATTGTAGAAAATAAGTTTGGTTTCAGAGAAGAAAACATGTAAAAACAAAACAAAAACCTATGTTTATCTTCTAACGATTAAAATAAAATATCAAGCCTCTCAGCCTTTAAAATGGGAACATGGAACTGTATTATAATTTCTAAAAAACATCCTGCAGTCCTTTATAAATTTTATATGGATTAGCATTATTTGTTTTATCCAGAGAGCTAAGTTGCTAATAAGAAAATAGGAAAATAATTTGCTAGTTTAAAATGACATACTAATGAATATTGTCATCTTTGACCATATGTTACATAATACAAGCAAGCCAACTGGGGTTGCTAAGAGTCTACATCAACCATTTTACTACAAAATGTATAGGACGTTACTACAAAATTGGTGATTTACATACAAATAGCCCTGATTTAGTACCTTTCTCATGAGGTAACAAGTGAGTGGATTCTGCATCAGAAGCTATCATGAGAGTCCATATAATTTCTGTCTTTTCCAGTCTTCACTCAGTATCTTTTGGTTATTTCATATTACAGGTCAAATTTGAAAATTTACCCATGAGTCAGAGTCCAATTATATAAAATAATATAGCTAAAGAAATAAAAAAAATTTAAATAGTTTAATCTAAAAGGAAAATGTGGCCTGGAAAATGGATAATGATCTGTTTATGACAGGCTATTTCATTTCCTCTGTTAATTGAAAATATATCCTCTCTTTATTCTGTAGAAACCTTTTAAAATCTAAGAACAAATGCTCCATTTTGAAAAAATATATGTATTTCAATAATAGTATATGATATACAGGTAAGATCCAATTATAGAAAATTCCTAATGACCATGCTTTCTAACTGCTAAGAGAATAACTGCACATAGACATTTATATCTGATATAGAATTTACTTTTGTTTCACTGCTGATACAATTATTAGTCTCTAGAAGTCCCTAATTACGTGTTTTTGCACTATAGCTAAGGATAAGGAGGGTAGAACTTGGCAAAACTATAGTTTTATCATTAATTACGTTCAACAAACTTGTTGAAAGCTGTCCATTTTTATCTCCTTTATTCCCTCTATTTTAAGATTATCAATCATTGCCAATGAGAAAATTCATCTAAACTCTGTTAGCTTTTAAAATTAGCAGAATTGTCAAGTAAATGAATGCTTGAAGAAGAAAATATATGAAAATTAAATTCATATGAAATCTCCTTCCCTCTTAATCATCTAAAAACAATTTGTACCTAACTAGCACCCTTTAGAAAGAAAGATAATATTATCTATGCTAACAACTCTTCTCCCTTATTATGGTTTATATCTTCTAGCCTGTGATGTCTTTCTAAGACATTGCTACATACTACTAAGATAGGTTAAAATTAAAAACAGTGATAATACCAAATGCTATCAAGAATGTGGAGAAACTAGATCACTGAACATTTGCTGATGAGAATGTAAAATGCTATAATCACTCTGGAAAAATATTTGATAATTTATTAAAATAAAGAAAAGTGTACTTATCACAAGTGCTAGCAATTGCACTACTGAGCATTTATCTCACAAAAATGAAAACTTGTGCCCCCCCCACACTCAAAACTGTATCATATATTCATCTCATTCACCCAAAGCTGGAAACAACCCAGATGTTCTTCAATGAGTGAATGAATGGTAAACAAAAAAAATTATACAACTATAACATGGAATAATATTCAAAAATAAAAAGAAATGAACTATTGATACATACAATATAAATGAATCTCCAGGGAATTATGTTGAATAAAAAAACCATTACCAAAAGGTTGCACACTAAATGAGTTCATCTCATGTAATAGAACAGATGAGCAGTCTGTAATTGGAGAAATGACTTTGCCATTTTTAACATATCGCTTCCAAAGTTGCTCTGGTTTTCATGACTTCCCGATAGGAGTGGAAGTGGGAGGAAATCAAGGATAAGCAACTGTGCCTTTAAGAAGGTGACAGAGAAGTTGTATACTTCATATGTAATGCACCCAATGGCAAAAGACTGATAACCTTTCTGAAAGAGAGTTTGGGAGACGTAGTCTAGAGATGGAAGGGTCTGGGCTCAGCTAAAATTTTGTGTCTTCTCTAGATGGAAAATGATGACAGTAATTTTTAGGGGCTTATCATCAGTCTCTGTCATACCACTTCAGCATCCTTCATAATATGAAGTGAAGATTCTGCTACTTCTCTCTACAAATCTATTGCTGCAATAAACTTTCCTTCTTCACATGCATGTGTGCATATGTGTGTGTATGTGTGTATATGTGTGTGCATGTGTGGTTTAATTTTAATTGTCTTTCTGGAAAGGTTTTACTGCCCTTTATAAATCTCCTTTGTCCATCAAGGCTAAATCTCAAATCTCCTTTATATAAATTTAAACTGGAAGGGATCTGAGATATCATTCATCCTTTTAGATAAAACCATTATAATTACCTATGTTCCACACATGAGAAAAGTGGACGGTGAAAAGTGACATTTACTCAAAGTTATACAAAGGTGCCAGGAGGCACAGTGAGGGCAGGGAACAACTACTTTCAGTTCATTTTAATGTCTAAGGTTTAGAACATTTCCCACCACATAGGTTGAATACTCAATAAGCTTTTAAAATTAATAAATGAATGAATTTTGAATGAAATAATCAGGCACCAGAATAAGTACCTTTTCCAAAAGGGCTAACATACCTTTTTCTTTATAACATACTCATAGTTTGTGCTATTAATCAATGTGATGAAGAAGGCATTGAATATTTACTACACAATAAAGTATAAACTCATTATAAGTAGCTCCTAGCATAATAAGTGCTCAATAGGTATACGGTCAACTGAATGAGCACAGTATGTTCTAGCTAGTACAAGCAGAAAAAATAAGAAAATAAGCAAATATCAGTGATTATTACCTAAAATAAAGTATGATGATATTATAAACAAAAAGAATTCATGTTCATTTGTGTTGTGAGTATCACAGTTCTCAGAAATCTTCAGGACTCTGAAGTAAGATTTTTTTTCTTTTTCTTTTTCTTCTTTGAAGCATCTTTTAAAATGTTGACATAGTGTAAACCAGAGTTCTTGAAACAAACTGTCTCTTCGTAATAGAAATGGTTTTGCAACAGTTGTTTGTTCAAATGCTCCCACCTCCACATAATCTCAGTGGAGGCAAGCACCAATAAAGAGTACCTACTTATTCTATTATGAAAACAAACACACCAGAAAGCCCACTTTATAGTCAGCAAAAGCTTGTTTTTCAAGTTCAAAATCACATATTAGAGTTCAGGAACTACAGTGATTTCTATATTCCATCATATTCACATGTGTCTTATTCTCACGAAGTCTACCGCTGGGATATCACAATATTCAGAGTTATGGTGTAAAGAAGAGATCTTTAGAATCATTCTGATAAGTATTCAAACTCCAATTCTACCTACTATGGATTACTGTGGACAGTAAATAATACAGAGAAAAGAATTTAAAAACACTGTGTGGAAGTACATGTTAGTTCTCATTCTTGGGTAGCATTGTGTGACTTTACTTCTAATCCTTACCTCTTCCTAGAATTCTAGAATCAAATATATAACTGCTTGATTTATGTATACCTCTACTTAAATATCTATAATTATATCTCATTTAACAGCTTCAAAATATGTTTTCTATTTTGTATTCCCAAGCTTATCCCTTCATCTTAGTAACAGAAAACTGTCCACTTCCTACTATTGCTGCTAAAGCAGAAAATATAAACTATATTCTTAATCCATTCTTTCCCTTTACCATTCACTTCTAACCCAAGACGTAACAAGTCTTTCTCCAAAGTATATTCTAACTATGATTCCTTTCCTCCATTCTCACTGCCTTTTTACCCTTGGCTAGACCAACATAAACTGTTGGTCTAGACTTGAGTCTTTCATTTTTAATGTCCATTTTTCACTTGGCAGTCAGACTAAAACACATGTCAGATCTTAAAAGACTCCAAATGACTTATGAAAATTGGGGTTCTAAAACCATGAAAACTTCAGACAAGGGTATAGTCCCCATATTCTGTCCAGGATGTGAAATAGTAAGAATTTTCATTCATTTCTGTTGGGAATACAAAATGGCACAGGCACTTTGGAAGACTGTTTAGTGGTTCCTTATAAAGTTAAACATACCCTTACCATATGATTCAGACACCGTACTCCTTAGTATTTACTCAAAGAAGTTTAAAAGCTATTTCCACATAGATCTGCACATAAATGAATAATACATATATAATTTATTTTAAAAAACTGTATATTAATAAAACAAATATAAACTGGTGAATACATTTAGGGTTTGTTAAGAAACTTACATTTTAACTTCCTCATTACAAATAGCTGATGGTGTAAATTCAAAAAACTGTAATATAAAGTAAATAATTTCAGTCAGTGGTTCAAGTATGTTTGAGGATTGGCAAGCTATTTTCAATGCTTAAGCATTTCCACGTGTAATTCAGCTGACTGATACCAGGAGATGGTAGTACTATCTCTACTATGTAATTACAATATAAGATTTAGTTCCAAAATCTCAATATACTGATTTAACTTATAATAAATAAGCTATGTGATGTTTTTTAAATAATAGTAAATCTGTGGATCAAATATTAAATGCATACATGTTTAATACATGCACATATAACAACATAAATTTAGAACAAAATTTTAAGAAATAGTTAGATCCAGTCAAGAAGCAATGTTGGTTTATTTAAACTATTTTTTTTCACCATATAGATCAACATTTAGGGGAGAATGTAGTACAGATTCCATTCTGTACTTGGGTGGAGTTGTTTTCCAAGCCCTCTGAAGCCACTGCTGCCAACACCCTGCGGAATTAAATTCAGAACTGTGAGATTCAGAGCAGCATGGGAACCAACATGGCTGGGAACTACAAATGCCATTGTTGTCTCTACTGCTACTGCAAGCTGTGCTTGATGCTGTGACAAGATGGAAACTGGATATTAGGCATTATTTGTGCCTGTGTAGAACCACTGAGCACTAGCTCAGCAGATATAAGCCACCTGCAGTAGCAGTGTACTTGAATTTTCAGAACAAACTCACAAAGTAGACACTATTATTACCCCCACTTTACATCTGGGCAAACTAAAGAATTGTAAGATTGAGAACTTGAGAACTTGCCTAATGTCATAAGCCAATACTCAAACCCAGACGCTTTAGGACAGGGCCTGCACCATGTTTGATTGCCTACACATAATGCGTCCTTTATTAGTTTTTATTATTATTGACTTATTATTAATTTTTAAAATGTGCTCTTGCTAAAAATTATAAAACAGATAACGCTGGAAAAAAAAACAAAAAACCCAGCATCTTGCTCAAATCCTAACAACTGAAGTCTACTCAGTGTATTCAGGACACTAAAAATATTATAACCAGTATTATTCATAGGCTTTCAGTCACTTTCTTTCACAGATTTAAAACTTTTTTTTTTTGGCCAGTCTTTTAACTATTCTTTATAGAATAAATTTAAAAAATATGAATTAGACATGATCATTGCCCTTGAGGAATTTCTTGTTTTATTATTATTTGTGAAACAATCTTACTAAATGCCTCTTTTGGTTATTTCTAAATTATCTATTTTGTATATATTTGTTAAGGAGATAGACTTTTAATTCTGACTAGATTTTAAATCTTTATTTTTATTTTTGATGACTCATCTCCCAAATCAAAGGAGAAAAATGTTGGCAAGTATCATGAGACATCCATCTCAACTGAGATCTTAAAGCTGTGGTCTTCCAACTTGATTTTCATTCTAAACATGGCTACTGAAGTAAAAACATCATTCCCTGGTAACCTCTGGTGGTCTAGTGGATAAGCAGTCCACATACATGCCAAGACCCAGGTTTGAGGTCCAGGGTCATGATGAACAACAAAGATGAACGACAAAACAGAAAGAAATACGTGCTTCTTCTTCCTCTCTGTTCCTGCTTGCCTGACGACCTGCTCACCTTCATTCCTGCCTCCATATTTTCTTGAAAAGTAAACGACAACAACTAAAAAAATCACTAATTTAAATGGGAGCTGCTATTCTCTTCTCTAATTAATCCTTCCTCCTCCCACTGTTTTCTTCTCTTTGCTTAGGCAGTTTATATTAAAAAGCTACCTTAAAGCTTTTAGCCCATGCTCAAAGTACATAACTTTGCTGATGAAATTTTGTTTGAAAAGAGTAATTTTTTCATTAATATTTAAAAATATTTACATAAAGAAGTCAATTATATGATGGACAGCATTGGATGGTTGGTGAAAAACATAATGTACTATACAGAGATGTTAATTTACTATGATGCAAACCTCAAACCTATATTAATGTCATAATGCAAATTTTCTTCAATAAAACTTAAAAAATGTGTTCCTGAGTCAAAGTACGATAAATAATTTCATACAAAATAGTGATTACTCCATAAGGGAAAGCTATAACATGATCTTAATTTGAATAATTTTAATATTTGTGCATTTTAGTAAGTACCTCAAGTAATGATTACTCATGCTAACATTTGGGAGCCATTGCCCCATGATATATTCTCCAGAAAAAAAGGGAATGCATTTCACTCCCCAATGTATTTCTAGTGTCTAGACGGTGCCCTGTCATTGGAGAAATTCAAAAGCATGTAGATTTTTTTTAATCCTTTCAACAACTTAATGGTAATACTATTTCAAATTGAAAAATGAGAGACAAAACTCCTGAGAGTTAAAGTACTCTGACAAGGTCACTAATCGACACTATAGACAGAACCGATTTTAAAATCCCAGGTGTGGGTACACTCTGGCGGAGTAGTGGTTTGGTCAACTGCATCTGGCAGAGAACACAGTCCACATACATCCCAAGGATCTGGTTGACATTCTGGGCTGGAGAGAAAAGCCAAAATGTGCAACTAAATAAAAATAAAGTGCTTCTTCTCTTTTCTCCTGCCTTTCTGTCTACTCACTTTCATACCTACCTGTACCTTTCCTAAAAAAAAACAAACCAACCCAGGCTTTGGGATCGCTGCTACGTCTATTACAGTGCACCCCCCAAAAAATGTTGAGTGGAGTTCCCACTTCTTGATGAGTGCCAGAAATCACATGCACACTTATTCAGATTGGAGAAGACATTCAGCTTTGGAGCAATGAATTTAACTCATAAAAATCCCTTCAAGGTAATTTAACCTGAAAATACCATAACAATAACAAAAATACACAGACTAATAAAAATCAGTGTTTCTTTAAATAACACACTTTGAACAGTCTTTGTTTTCATATAAATTCAGTTATTCTTTAAAGATACATCAAATTATTAATTATCGGGGCCCACTAAAAAAAATACTACACTTGAGATATAGTCTTAAGGAAAAAATAAGGGCCTGTTCCTCAATCCATGGCTGGCCCAGTCATAATTGCTATTTCTAAACTTATCTTTTAATCTAACTTTTCATTGTTAATCAATGAACAATGAGAGAATAACAGGTGCCTCTGCATTCCCAGTGACTATTTCCAGTAAGTTACAATCAGTTTTCAGTTCTATTATCTCTGCTGTCTGCTTCCACACATACCAGCAAGAACTTGAAGCATCATCCTTGCATCCTTGAGTTGTTTTATTACTATGTCAAAGTGAATTTCTCTCAACTCTTGTGGTCTAGATTGTTAGACACATGTAAATACATGTACAGGTCTTATGGGTTTGTGCATCCATGTGTATATATTTATAAGAGAAAACATACACCTGTAATTACATTAGTTAAAACTTTTAAGTGGTGGCTATAGGACTATTTCATGTTCCTCCTGGGCACTGTGTCTATAAACTATTGAGAGAGAGAGAGAGAGAGAGAGAGAGGTGTCAGTTTCCATAGAAACAGCAGTAACTATGGAAAATCTGTTTGAGTTAACCTGCTGCCTCCAGATAAGCTGAACTCAAGCCAGTATGTTAGGAGCAACACATTTACTTAATTCAATTGCATTTTTAAAAATAATTTATAAAAATCTTCCATAGGCAGCATTTACAAATTTATAAGGTATATATACATAGATTATTTGGTCACTGAAAAGAATATATTTTAAATCACAAAATTGGCTTCATTTTTTATTTGGATTAACACTATTTGAATATGAGAGTGAAGGAAAAGCCATATATTCAAAGCATATATTCTCTGGAATAAAGTTAAGGCAATCCTAATAAGTTTCTCATGCTTGCTAGAAGGGTCTGATTAAATTATTTTGCAACATAATGTAGATGACTGGTGAGGCGGTCAATGTGTTATATTTCCAGGGTGATCTACTCTTAAAAGGAATATTTATCATCCCCCAAAATAAAGCAGCTGGTTCAAAACTTTTGAAAATATGATAAAAAAAATTTTAAGTCATCTAATAAATACTCAAAGGAAGAATAAACTGATGATGCTAAAAATTCAGGAGTAACAGCTACAGCCTCCGATAGTCTTAATCTGCACAATTTGGTCAAATGTCTCCTTCACATACAATTAGCACTATTCAGACATTTTGGAAAGTTAGAAGAAACCTGATTTATTCTTCACCATCTCTCCCACAAAGTTGGATTTGAAGTAATGGGAAGCTTTAAAATGAAGATATAAGTGAGGTTAAAAACAAGAGGCTGTTAAAAAAAAAAATCTTCCAAGAGTCACCGGACATTCTTCCTCACTGTCCCTCCACACCTCTGCAGAAGGCTGAAGGTTTGTCCTTGAGATGGTGAAAGAGAGTCTTATAGGTGAGGGGCTGAAGTCCGTACCCCGGAAACACACTGCACAGATGGGGGCCAGAAACCATACAACATTTTGAAGCTAAGTGAAAAATCTATCAGTCATATCCCAAACTTTGGAAGCCTAACTTTTTTCCCTGTGGGGATAGCTCAAAGATGACATGTAGGCTAATGACCTCAAGGTTAAGTGATAAATTCAATTCAGCGAATATCACTGACCCCAAAGTGAAGAAATAATACTGACCTCCGACAAGTCAGATTAACCAGGTTAGATATTAGTGAAGCAAGAAGACCTAATAGTCATAAGTATGCATGTACCTATTACTACAACTCCAAAATATATAAAGCAAAAGTGAAAAGGTCTAAAGGGAGAAATGAACAAATCCACACTCACAGGTGTTGCTTTTAATGCTCTTTCATTTTGTGTAATTGATAGAACAGGCAGAAAAAATATCAGAAAGTACACAGAAGTTTTGAACAATACTGACAAAACTTGACTGAAGTGGAATTAATAAACTATACACAACTGCAGGATATACACCATGTTTAAGAGCACTGTGAAACAATCACTAAGACCATACGCTAGGCCAGAAAACAAATCTCAGTAAATTTAAAGGGCCTGAAGTAATATATTTCATACCACAGCAGTACCTAATGAAAAATAAAATACCATTAAATATCCCAATGTATAGAAGTAAATCAACTTTTAAATTACATTTAAAATACTTTCAAATAATTGATGGAATAAAAAAGAAATCACGAGGAAATTACAGAGCATTTCTTAATAAGTGATAATAAACACACAAGATACTCAAACTAGTAGAATGTAAAGCAAGCAAGACTGATGCAATCCTTAGAAGGAAATTTAGTTTTAAATGTTTATATTTAAAAAGAGGAAAAATGCAAAGCCAATGTTCTAAAACAAGGCATTGTGCTAGACCCTGGAAATAAAATAGTAACAAAACACAGTCCCTGCCCTGATGGTGAACGTAGTCTGCTGCAGTGTAGGTCATATAGTAGCATGAATAATCATCGTCAGGAGGTATTAAAATGCAAAATCATTAAATTGAAGACCAAATTACAGTCTCCCCTTATGAAGCAATCACTGTTTTGGTAAGCCCTTCACAAAGAGAAGGTCCATCTGGCCAATGAACATATGAAGTTCTCAGTTTCATTACACAACAGGAAAGCACTAATTAGAAACGATGAGACTCCTCGACACACCCACCAGAATAACTAAATGAAAAGGACAGAAAATGCCAAGTGTTGCAAGGATGTGGACCCACCGGAATTCTCACATTGTAAACCACTTTGTAGAATTGTTTAACAGTAAAGGCTAAAGATGAATATACACATGCTCTATTTCTCAGCAGTTTAGTTACTCAGTATACACCCTGCAAAAGTGCTTTACCGGTGTTCACCAAAAACATGTACAATCATACTTGGAGATTCACTTTTTCACAAAATAATGAATGCTTAAACATGTCTACAGTAGAACAGATTTTAAAACTGTGACAGCCACATTATTAGATACTATAAAACAACAGACATAAAAACTGCAAATACATGCAAATGTTGGATGAATATCAATCATCGAGGTAGTGTTAGGTAAAAGGAGCAGTGTTAATAAAATAGAGTATTATATTATATAATGAATCTATTCACAAACACTTCAAAAACAGGCAGGACAATTCCATGGCGGTAGAAGTCAGAATGATACTGAGACTCGGGAGGGGTAAGTAGGGGCTGGAGGGGCATGAAACTAGCATGCAGGACACCGCCAGAGTTTTAGCCTTTGACTTGCGTGCTACTGGCATGAGAGGACTCACCTGGTGAACATTCATTGGGCTGGACACAAACTCAAGTTGCCTACTATATATTTCCATTAAAAGCTAAAAATAAAAACAGAAGATACGTTTTCCTTTGTTTTTAATTTGACTTATAAGACTCATCACCCAGCTATCTCCAGTATCAAGATTTCTTCTGCTTCAAATGAACAACCACTGTTCTTTTCCTCACTACATTTAGTTATATTACCTTGTACTGCTCTGGTAGTTGTCATACTGGTTACTACATGGGCATTCAAATGTATGGGACACCTTTAATATTTTCAAAGTCAAATAATGTCTGATATTTCATTAGAGAATTATTTTGAGATTATTAGTTGACTATGTAATCTTCATGTTACCCTGTGTAAAACTTAACTGAAGCAGGGTAGAGTGGCTTACAGGTCCCCAAGTGTGGTGATAGCTACCTGAACTATGTCCTTTTGGGAATGGAATACACTGCTTTCTGCAGCTGAACTATGAACTCATAATTCTCCTATTCTTGACCATTGAAGATATCTGGTATAATTTGATATATATTTCTCATACTCTAATCATTCTCCTTTTCCTTAAGTAGACTTACAGGACAGAAATCAGTCATTTGTTTTTACATGTAAATTTTTGAGACGCCTTTAATTAAATAAGGGAGTACTTATAGAAATATGAATCAGTTCATGTGCTTACAATTTACTAGTATTACTGGTAAATATACCAGTGAATATAAATATAAATATATCAGTAAATATACTAGCAAATTACAAACTTGCTTTGTAGTTTAGGAAAAAAATCCAGTTTCTCTTTGGTTTTGTGTTAGATTAAATTACAAGTTACTTTGCAATTTAGGGTGTAACTAGTTAGAATTTACTAACTATAGTATCTTGACTCTGATTTTCCTTTCAGACAACTCCATATTAAAATCCTGGACACCCACAAATAAGAAAAGTAGCATTCATTAAACTGTGTACCAATGAAATATTTGCTGGGTTTTTTTGTTTGTTTGTTTGTTTATCATTTATAAAGTAAACATTTTTTAAAAGAAAAAAACAGAATTTTATTCCTGCTGGAAATAGCTGTATTTCTTACTGCATGCTTATCAGTGAATCACGCTCATGAGTTCAGGAATGATTGTACTCATGCACCAAACAAGCCAGTTGCAAATATCTAAGCAGTTTTTGTCAAGGGATTTTATCGCTTTAATGGTCTTGTCTTATGATTCCTGGTTCTTCTTCAGTTCCACCCAGTGGATTTAGCACAAAGTATGTGCAGTAGTAGTTGTCCATCGTGTGGTTTTAGGTCAAGCTAATTATCCATCAAATCAAAATAATTCAAACATTACATTGGAAATTTAGAGATAGGAATATTAGCTATTTGCTTTAAGATAAAGAACTCTCATAGTACACTAGAGTTTCATGTTTATTCAGTTTTTTTAAGTAATTGATTTCTCAACAGCATCTTAAAATGAGAGTATACCTAGCTTCATTACACTTGCACAAATTTATACTAGTGGGTAAACCATAAGTGTTTTTCCTTCTCTTACTATCCCTTGAAAAAATGCATTTTGCATTTCTTTCTAATAATTATGAGGGATTTTGTGTTTTCTTTCTTTCTATTCTTAATATTCACATCTTTACTTACACTTTGATGGTTTCTGAACTGATTGCTGTTTTAGTTTCTATGGCAACTCTGCCAGTTGCCTACCTATAAATAGATATTTTATAATAGCAAGCTTATGAAAGTTCAATTTTTGAATACCCTTCTGCAATAAGGAGAATTGCTAGAAAAATAACATATGAATCAGGGTTTAGTGAAACAGATATCTTATACTTGTGAGGGTGTAAAAATAGAAGACTAAAATGGAAAATTCATGTAGATGCATACTGGCAAGCACATGGCAAAGAGAAAGAACACTTGAATATTTTAAAAGAAAAACATGCAGCTGGGACATACTTTTAATTTTAGCCCTCATTGAGAAACTAGTGATATATTTTGAATTAATGTTAACCACATATATATGTGTATGTATGTATATATGTGTGTGTATGTGTCTATATATCACATATATAGGTATACATATGTGTGTGTTTGTGTATGTGTGTATAATCTTCAAACCTTTTCTACTCATCTTCTCTTTCTTTGTATTTTGGTTTTATTTGCCATACCAGTGTTTTAACATATGTAGTCAAATAAGTCAGTTTTCTTCTGTGGTTCTGAGTCTACATCTTATATAGGAAATCTTTCCCATGGCAAAGTTATAAAAAAATATTAATGTGCATTTATTTTCTGTTCTTAAGCTATCTTCTTTAAAGTATATTATGTTATTAATCTATCTAGAATTTATTTCTGTGTATTTGTTGTAAGGTAGGAATCTTTTTATAGAAATTGAGTTAAATTCTCAGCATTTATTCTTAACCTTCCCTCATTAATTTTAAATGCCCTGCATGTCAGTCATTGAATTCCAAATATACATAGATCTGTATTATGAATCCTAATTATGGTTCTTTCATTTATTTTTTATTCCTACACCAATATACGCTAGCTCACTTATTTAATGTATAATAATATGTTTCAATTATGTGTTAGTATTCTGTTTATTTATTCATCTTTGTGAACTTTAGAATCATCTTAAAGTTCCATAAAATCCCCATTACTTTGTTTATTTTATTTACTATTTAATTGAAGAGCAATTATCATCTACGTAACTGAACATCCTCATTCAGAAACATGGAAGCTTCTGCGTTTATTCTGCTCATTTTTATGTTCAACAGTAAAAATAACATTTTATTCCCTTCTCAGAAAATTCTAGAATTCTGTAGCTTTGTGCTATTGTATACAGAATATATTTTTCTATTTTCTTATTGTAATACTACCAATGCTAATGTTTATCTTACATTTATCACCTATCTGTAGTCTTATGAGCTTATTGGCTTTTCAGTTTTTTAAATGTAAAATTAAAGTTATACTAAAATATGTTTTCATTTTTTACTCATCTATCTTATAAACCTTATAAAAATTTTTTCATTGTTCTCAAGATTGTATACAGTTTTGAGAATAATCTGTATGCCAAAAATCATAGGGAAAATAAAAGTGTACATACTAAAATGTATAAAAATATGTGTATACATACATACATATATATATCTTCCCTAATTAATCAAAAATATCTAGAGACAGAATGGAAACTAATTTTTAAAAATAAGTAACATCACAAAAAAAAGAAAATAATAATATCACTATTTGTGCAAAAAGGCATAGCTTCACCTTTTCCTGGGTATAAGACATATTTTAAGTTTCCAGATGATATAATCACAACTGGATTCCTTAAAGTCAATGGATCTACTTAATCATCTTTGGGTCCCCAGCCCTGTCAGTGAACTCATGGAGTGTTGTTAGATAAATTAGTTTTTACTTCTCTGATTACTTTTTGTCACATACACAAAAACCCCCCACAGTTTGAAGCCTATGAAATTTTATTCTGCATTGAAAAAATGGAATTTTTATACTGCATTTGTTCTTATTCCTTATGTACAAAATGATTGCAAATTCAGCTGAAGTCTTTTTCACTTTAGTCATAATCAGGTTTCCAGTATGCTTCTCACACATAAAGAAACAGAAAGATAAAAAACAACTATGTAAAATGTCTATTTTTCTAGAAAAATATTTGAAACAAAGAACTAGTATTTGAGTACTGGTCTTCTTTTCTTTTAGAATTTGATTATAATTATCATTAACATAGTTTCTATTGCTTTCTGGTAGATTTGAGACATAATTTCAGAACTTTCAGGGTATAGTCATGACTTAACTCACAAAATATATTACTTATGTCCTTTTAATATAAGAGATATAAGTTGCATTTTCTTGAAATTCTGTTAGGATAAACAAATTACTACTAACAGTTCATATTTCCATTAATCAGTCCTTTTGAAGTTACTTCAGAGAAGAATTTAATGGCATAAACACAACACAAGAAAATAATTCTATTGAATTCAGTACTATCATCCATCAATGGATGCAGTTTGCATTAATTTCAGTGAAGAAACTGTGTAATGAAATATATGACAGACATTTAAGCTGCTTTGCATTTAAAAGCACAAGTTGACCTTATTAGATGTCTAATAAGTGAAGTAATTGTACCTTGTCTTAATCAAAATATCCTCCATTTTAACCAAAATTAGATTTAATTACTTTATATATTATTTCTAATGCTCAATAGCATGATTAAATACTGACTTCTGGTGCTAAAGAAACTCAGTCATTTTTTCAAACGGTTTGGCACATCTGCAGAAAATAAAACCCAAATGCTTTAAAAATAATTGCAGTATGGAAAAGCAAACATCTCAAAAATATCAGCAATGCTTTCCATTTCTTGATTTGTTCAGACAAGCGCTGTGTATCTAGTGCAGAACTTACTCCATTTATATCCATGGAAATGTTATTTCTTTTGAATAAATTATCATAAAATAATGATTAAAAATGGGTTGTTATGATGAAAAACTAACCTTAATATCTGTAAGGAAATAGCTAGTTCTGGAAACTAGAAATCATAAGACATGTTACTATAGTAAGTTAGATTTTTTCCATAGTGCTCAAGGTTATGCAAATGATATCGTCAATGACATATTTGCAATGTTGTCATGTTCTAGGTAAATAAATCTTTTCAATTTACTTTCTGATCGGCTGTTCCCTGCTACTCTGTACATATGCCAGTAAGAATAACTTTTCTATAATTCTGTGAATTGCTTGTAGGCATATTCTCTTTTGTGTACGATCCAATATTTTACATCTCTGAAAGTTTCAGAAGACAGAAATATTAAACTTTTAATGAAAGGTAACAATATTAATACTGGTACAAGAGTATATTATTTATCACAGAAATTATTTTACAAAACATTTGTCCTGTAAAGTTTGATTTAATGTTAAATTTTTTGTCTCCATTAAGACTTGGAAGTCTTGAAAAGCTTTATGACATCTTTTTTAAACAGGTTATACATGCTTTATCTTATTTGTGTCTATCATAAAGTTAAACCTTAATTCCAAGATTATAGCCCATTCCTAGCTTTTCCTCAACCCCACTGGCATTGTTCCCTTACAGTACAGCTTCCTCATTCTGATGATCAAAATCCATTCTGCCATGCAGGTCCTTTGACCTGTTAGATGTTCAGGCAGGATGTACAGAAGGGAGGTCACAAGGTCAGTCTCTACCCTTCACTCTACCATTTGCCATCATGTTTCCTCCTGCTCTGCATTATTGAGTCCTATTACAATACTCAGAATGCCTTCTTACTCATCAACTCCTCATAGTTGGGGTTTTTTGACAGCTTGCTTCTCCTAAGATGTTGCAAAATTTTTAAAAAGAGAGGTTTTCGAATTCTGCTGGGAAACTTTGGATTCTGCTTCTGCCAACATATAGACTCACCTAGCTTTTGTGAGCTTAACTTTCACATCCCAACTTCTCCATGAAATACAACATAGGTTAAATAGTTTGAACTTTGACTCATTCTCAATTCTATTTTGGATCTCTTAATATGGCTCATACATGTCTGGTTATTAAGCTTTACTCTCAGACCTGCGCACAACTTTTATTTCTGTTACGGTCTCCACCTCACCTGTTTCCATTCCTTTTTTTTTTTTTTTTTGCAAATTGAGATAGCGTTGCTTTATAACATTATGTAGGTTTCAGGTTTCCAGCCTTTTAAATCAACATCTATATATACAACATTATGTTTATCACTCTGTCTAGTTTCCATTCATCATCATATAGTTGAAACCCTCTACCTGATTTACCCACCTCCCTCCCCACTTTCGTTCTGGTAATTAAATTCTTAGAGTTTGTTATGTTTTGGTCATTATTTTTTGTTTTTTTATCTACCACTTATGAGTCAGATCATATAATGCTTGTCTTTCTCCTTCTGACTTATTTCACTTAGTATAACACTTTCCAGTTTCCTCCACGTTGTTGCAAATGTCAGTTCTATTCACTTAAAATCAAGAAGAATTTACTGAGCAGCTGTTAGATGTACTCCAAATGTGCTTAATGCAAAAATATGTAAGATATGGTCCCTGATCCAAGAAGCTGGCTTTTCAAAACTTGTTTCATGGAGAATTCAGAAGTCAATTTATGCATATTTGAAGAATTGGTATAACAATTGAGAATGGAGAGATAATGAACCTGTGTACCAAAAGCTTTCTTTTTAAGTCTGACTGCCATGGATTTGATGACTGAAATTTGAGACTGGTGAATGTACCTAGAAGAATTTTAGGGAAAACCGTGATTAGATTTATGAAAGAAGCAGACCTTAAATGCAAACTTTGTCTAAAATTTATAATCTAAAATTGCATCTGATTTTACTTAATATAAGGCACTGTTTAATCAGAGTATGCATGCATGTATGCAATCCTCTGGGAGCACGGAGATGAATTATATATAAGAGAAAATCAGAAACTACCTACATCAAAAAGTTCCAGTAGTTACATTAATTTGTGACAGCTACAGGAGAGTAGAAAAAGAAAAAAAAAAAAGAGTATAAAGAAAATAGAAAAACTCTACTAAGAGGTTCACAGACAAGCAAACAAAATAAGGCAAATCCATTCCAACCCACATCAGGTGGGAGGTGTGAGACAACCTTAAATTACTGTGCAGAGCATAATGGGTAGAGTGTTCAAGAGATTTTCACCTGTGCAAATAAGAGAAAGGGAAATAAAGAGTATTTACATATCTGAAGCACTTATTAAAAAGTTTCTCATTTCTTGTGATAACCTCAAAAGAATCTTAAACAGAAGTCCCATATCTTAATGTCCAACTTATAGTATCTGAACGGAAAAATAGTTTGAGGGGGAATAGAGGCAAACTTCTCTGATCTCACAATTTTACCCAGAGGTTGCTTAGTTGTAATATAATTACATGGAAGCCTTTGGTAGGAGTCCACTAAGAAGTAAGTGAAATGCTAATATAGATCAGAGGCTACTTTAAATTAAGGGAACTTCTGCATGGACTTTATAGATTCTTACACATAATGAATACAGGATATTTGCCTAACTAGTTTAACATAGTTTATTGCGGTTTTGCACAAATGTATTTAATCTTCCCAACAGATCTGTGAGAAAAGAAATAATCATTTTTTTTTTTTAAGAGAGGAAAAGAGGAAGAAACATTGAAGGAAAGAAGCTGGGCAGGAGCAGGGAGGGAGGGGAGAAGGAAAGCAGGAAGCATCTTTATTAATTTGTTTACTTTTTGTTTTTCCCACCTCAGCCATGGGTCTTGAACTGGGTCCTTGAGCTTTCTGTGATTCAAAAAATAGTGTCAGCTGCCAGTGCCACAAGGACTCAAATCCCCGCTTTTTAAGAAACAGAAAATAAGACATATAGAAAGACTGGGTGTCTTGGACAAATTCAACTAGGTAGTAAGTAGTGGGTAGAAGCAGCAGGTAAACACAGGGATTTGGACTTCAAAACCATTCTTTTTACTACCTTTCCAGAGACTGGTAGGAAAATACAGATGATTGGCAGGTGGGGGGATTAGTTTATAGCCCTATGAACAAATGATTTATTGAGTGTTTTCTTAAATCAAATAGTTATAAAAAATCATTTTCTTAGTGTCACAATATTGAAATCAGTTGGGCCTATATTATAAATTCTTCTTTATTAGTAACTAAATTTTCTGTTATTTAAGTAACAATCCCAGTAGCAGAGTTAAAAAATATTCTTTAAAATTGACCGAAATGTCTACTTTAATGTGTTAATGATACTCTCACTTTGGTTTCTCTTCACCAATAGATAACATTTGATTTTCTATTGCCTATGAGTGGACTAAAATATAACTTTACTGGCATGCCTTAGTGGAATAGTGGTTAAAGCTGCCACCTCTGGCCAATCATCGTCCACATACATCCCAAGGAGCAGATTTGCATCCCCGGGGTTGGCAGGAACAACCAAAATGAACAAGTAAATAGAAATGAATAAATGCTTCCTCCTCTCTCTTCCTGCCTGCATGCCTACTCGCCTTCATTCTTTCCTGCACCTTTCCTTTAAATTAAGTATATATATATATATGTGTGTGTGTGTGTGTGTATACATATATATACATATATATATATATATATATAGCATATATAAAACCTTACAATTTCTATTCCAAATGTTTCAGCCTTTTTTTTCTTGCTTTAGTACAGTAATGAGGTAGCTATATAAATACTGTCTTGGTCTCCTGTCTCCCTAGAAACCATCACTAAGAGAGGTGACTTTCACTCCTCTTTACTAGAATCACACAGCAGTTAATGGAAACACTAAATGGCTCCTTTATAACTTTCCTCCTTTTCTTGACAGCCAGTGAGAACACCTGAGCTGTAAGTCCCGTCTGTACTGCTCACTAACCGTCCCACATAGAACAGGAGATTTTACACATTAGTTTCACAATTTGAGATGAGGGTATTACACCAAAAGATTCCAAGAATGCTTTTAGATAATGTCACATAACGTTATGCTAGAACACAAGCTCCATGAACCCAGAACTTTCCAGATTTCATCCATTATCAAAAGATATTTAGCAAATAAATAAATAAAGAGGATCTTACTTCAGCTTTACAAGGGCACATTCGGTGAATATAAGAAACCTGGTGATTTACTTACTCCTCAGGGAAGGAAGGCCTCACCACAGAGCAGTGCATCCAGAAGGAGTTCACCTCTGAAAATTCAGAAACTTAATCAGTTCATTTAGAGTGGCCCGGATTAGGGGAATTGAATCAAAGCAAGTTTCACATGAGGCTGATTGTTCAATAAAGGACTTCCATGATAATGTACAGTAGGATTGTGTTCTTTCTGATGAATGGGTTCCACGAGTGATTCAGCTCTAAGAATATTTTGCTTCTTATAATGAAGCTTAAATTTCTTGGAAAGGCTTAGATTCATTTTGCCAGATCTATACAGAACCCAGAAAAGGAAAAGTATTTGTACCAAAAATTAGGTAGGTATATTCTTTTCATATTGTACTTTTAATCAGTATTTTTAATAAAGTCTCATTATGAATTTTTAAATGTTTCAGTAGTATCTATGGGCAATGCTACATACTATGGAGTTTAAATTATTTTTTATTTTTATTAATATTTTTCATTTTTATTTAACTAATTTCATTGAAGAAACCTTGCCTCATAACATTATGTAAGTGTAAGGTATACTGCCTTGTAAATCAACATCTGTATATAATACATGAAGTTCGCCACCACCAGTCCAGTTCTTTCTTACCATGGAATTGATCCCCTCTAGGCAATTTGCCCAGCCTTCTCTCTTTTCCCTTCTTGTACCATTTAAATGGCAGTAGCATACATCAACATATGCAAATAAAAAATAAGATTTTCATTCCACTCCCAAACACTAAATACTAAATAGGATCCGTTAAATAGGATCCGTTAAAATTATAAACACCTTTTGAAACAATTCAATTTTCAAGTAGTCATTTTTAAATTTTAGTTAAAAGTCTCCCCACTTTTTGAATATCCAAAAATAGCTAGATGACATTTTACAGAATATAACTGAGAGCCAAGAAGAATCAAAGAAAATGCAGTTCATAAATTTGTACATATTCATATTTAGGTTCTTATGTAATGTAAAGAGTAAACTCACTCTTTTACTAAGCCTGGTGCAAGATTATGCATCAATAGCCTAAAGACTATCAATAGCCTAAATATCTTTAGAAAAAGATCTTAACAGCAAAACTTTAAAACCCATCTTCCTTTCTCCTAAAACCAGGCGCCCTGGTCTTCGTAAACAATCTAGTAGCCTACACTAGGGAGACTATTCATATTCTAACTCCTGTAGGCTGGAACGTCTTTTGAGTTCTAAAAACCAATATTCACTTGTAGCCATAGAAATTCATTCTTAAAGCATAGACACTCAGAAAGGATATGGGACATAAAGATCAAACAGCTCCTAATGAATAATAAGAGGAAATGTTCATAAGAATGCAGGAGGAGAAATGTTATCATGCATTAATTAGTTCACTTAAGCAGTAAGTTATTACAATATGTTTTTAAGAATCATTTAAAAGTATAGTTTCTCCTGAGCTAACTCCAAATGACTTTGAGAAGGGTTTACAATTAATAAAAATAATATGACTTCTCCCCCATCAGGAGAAATAACTTAATTGCCTAAAAGTATAATGGGGATACTTCAGTCACCACTTTGTGTGGATTCTTTTATTCTCTCCTCTACCATGTTCAGGACTTTACACAATATTCTTTTTTAAAATCATCAATTCCTTTTGAAAAAACAAGAGTTTCCAAGTATTTAATTTTTATTATTCCATGTTCTGTATTTTACTCTTTTGTAGATATTTGCTTAAAATTTCACATCATTGCTAACATATTTGAAAGCAATGCTTATGGAATTCATTTTTCTCAATTAGTTTATAAGCCAAAACCATGTTGTTATGTTTAAAGATACATCGAAATGATCAAAAGGAAGAAGTACAGTTTCTTTAAAATCTCGCCCCACTGAAGTTTGCAGCCCACTGTGACCTTCTGTAAACACAGCTATTTACAAATATGCCATGCTAACTTTCCCCCAGAAGAGGATGAATAAAAATGGGTTTACTTCAATCCCAAAATTTCTAAGGGAGACTGGAAAAGAAACAAAAAAATGGGAGACTGGAAAAGAAAAAAAAAATGGAGAAGCCAATTTTTCTTACCATCAAATACATTACTTTTTAAAAAAATCTATTGAAAGCAATTTAGAGTTTAGAGAAAAAATTCAATAAATGTCAATTTAACTCCTACTCTATGCCAGGATCCTTTCTGGGAAACATGGCATTTAGCTTGCTAATATTAACATGCAAGTAGCAGGCACTGTAAAAGTCAGAAGGAATCAGGAATTAAAACATTATGGTATTGATGCAGGAGACAAATTGATTATTGTAACAGATTGGGATCAGAAATGGGCCCCCGTATGGATAAATATGCACTAACTGATAATGATAGTAAAACAACTCAGTGGGGAATATATTTATTGAATTCCTTTTCAATAAAGAGAAAAATACATCAAATCTCTGTCTCTTACCATTTACAAAAAAATAATACACAGATTACAGATACAGACTCTCAAACAATTTCCAATAGAAAATAAGAAGCTATGCTTATAAAATTTGGTATAGATGGGTGTTTTTTAAATAATATATAAGACAAGAAGAAATTAAAGAAGAAAAATTCATAATTTTGACTACACTAAAACTTAAACATTAGAAAATAAAAAAAAGTAAAGATTAGGAAAATATATTGTCAACCTATATAACAAAGACGGGATTAATATGTAGAATAGATAACTACAGCTCAGGAGACTATATTTTAAATCTTAATAATAGAAGATTATTGCCCCAAATATATACAGAGCATGTGCAAATTAACTTAAAAATCAGAGAAAATTGAAAAAAATATTTTGAAGTTCGAACTATTACACATTGGGGGGTTTCTGGCATATTTGATATCATCACATACCACTGGCAGAAGAGTAAATCACATATTTCTCTTGGGGAATAAAATTTGTCAGTACTATTAGAAGTCAAAAGATGAGTACTCAGCAACTGTACTCTTCAATATCTTCCCTAACAAAATACAGTTCCCTAACAATCTACAGCTGTGTAGATTGAAGACATATACAATGACATATTTGTGACATTATCTGTGACAATGAAAATTTAAAACCACCTAAATCCCAGTCAACAAAGTAATGATTATGTGAGGTCATATAATAAGCTCTTGAAAATAAAAATCTGTATATCAATATTTACATGATGTGGAAAATCTCCAAGGTGTTCCATAGGTAAAATGCAAGTTATACACCAATATACATTAAGGTACCATTTATTTTATAAACAAGTCATACAAAACTACATATTCTTTATGCACACATTTATGTAATAAATGCATAAAAATATTCCTCCATTATAAATCCTTCCTTAAATCCTTTGCAAGCACCTTGAGAATGTTTACTCCCAAGAAGATAGTTTTATTGCTTTACTGAAAGACATTAAGTATCGGAATGCTGAGAAGCCTGAGGAGTACAAACTGTTTAAATAAACTACTCTGTCCCTTTGTACATTCTTCATTACAAAATTACATATGCCTATCCTGGAAAACAGATGCCCACATTATGATTCCACAACCAATAAAATAAGTAACCTTTGAATGATGTTTTGCCATATGCAAAATACTTTTCCATATCTTACCTGGAAAGACCCTATTTTTTTTTGTAATTGAAGCAATGTTGGTCCATAATATTGTATGTTTCAGGTATACTATCTTTTAAATCACCATCTTGTGTATTCTTCATTATATTTGCCACCAGAAATCTAGTTTCTATTCATCACCACAGAGTTAACCTCTTTTACCCAATTTACCCACGTCACTTCCCTTCCTCTCTGGTAAGTACGCTTTTGCTCATATAATCTCATTGTTTTTGTTTTGTTTCTTTATCTACCACATATGAACAGGATTATTCAGTGTTGTTCTTTCTTCATTCTACTCATCTCACTAAGCATAGTTCCTTCTAGTTCCATCTGTGTTGTTGCAAATGGCAGGATTTCTTGTTTTTAGTAGGTAAGTAGTATTTCATTGGCTGAAAGGCAAAAACCCTATTTAAAATCACAAACTACTTCCTAATGGAAATTTTGCCTCTCAACGGTGCTTTATTTTTCCACATAACACGAATCACTTCTAGCATATTACATAATTTACTTTTTTTTAAAGGAAAGGTTCAGGCAGGAAGGGAAGTGGTAGGCAGGAAGAGAGAAGAGAAAGAAGCACTTTCAATCACTTTTAATTTTAATCAGCTACTCATCGTTGGTTGTTTCCCTGGCCCTGGGTCTTGAACCGGGGACCTTGGAACGTATGCAGACTGCACTTGTTTTAAACTGCTAGGCTGCCAGGGCACACCCGCCCCACTACCTACACACAACCATATACACGAAATACATGCTCCACGAAAGAAAAATTTCAGCGTTCTTTGCTGAATCCCTGGTGCTAAAACAGAGTCTAGTACATAAATTCATTCTTACTAAAATTGTGCTGATTAAATCAACGAATATAGTCATTACATTTTTTAATTGAATGGGTAAAGCTGGTGAACAAGTTTGGTTTTTGAATATTTTAAGAGGACAATTCTAATTTTCCAAGTTATATTGATGAACTATGGCTTTAGCAACTAAATTCAATGTAATAATAATAATATTTCTTAAAGTCCTGTAGAGATACAGACATTCTTTGTCTCTCAGCTAAAGAGTTCGTTATCGAGGATCAGGTCATTTTCTTTTGCTTTACCTTTCTCTGCAGCACTTTAGGGTCATCACAGCTTGACAGTGAGAAAGGAGATGGGGAGGGGCACTCTATACAATGAATACAGTCAGTTTTTAGTGAAGACTTTTAAAAATCACGGTAAATTTATTTGCAATGAGAATTTATATAACATGACTTGTCGTCAATATTACCACAAAACATATTCTGTTCCAACTTGTTTTATAAGATGCTTTTGCAGCATCTCTATATTAGCTCCATTTATCGGCCTTATTCCACAGTAAAAATTGATTCACATTCTCTGAGCAGGTGATGCCTTAGCAGGAGAAAAATTTGAACTTTGTCTTAGTTAAAAAGGGCTGAGTGTGAAAAAACTGAAGTGGTTTTATCTGTCACTTGCTGTCATGTGGCTCCTTCTTCCCCATATCACCAGTCTGTTGCTCCATCGAACACACACCCACACACACACACACACACACACACACACACACACACACACACACACACACACAGTTTTGCTTCTAGTACATCTCCTTCATTATCGGGGATGGGTGGCATAGAAACGTTAGAGAGAAGAAGATTCTTGAGAAATACAGTTTGTTCTTAAATGCCTCTCAGTTGTCATTTGTCCTCCGTGTGGCAATTGTCCTAGAGGTGGCCCTCCGAAAGGGCACCATGTGCATTCTTCAGGAAGATGTATGGGAATCGCCATGGGACCTGACAATAGTCTCCAGCATTAACCTACCCCAGCTTTTTCATCATTATCTCTTTTTTCTTTTTTTTTTCTCTATTTCAGCAGGCAGCTCTCTGCCATCAGCTACTCATAAAATAGTTAAAGTCCAACTTCCTTCCACAAGGTCTACTTAACCGATTCTGTCACATCAAATGTTGGCAATGCGGGTTTCTCTTGCACTTCTCTACTCACCCTACCATTTTACCTCTACTTCTTTCCCCTGTTCTAATAGGCATGAGGGACAGAACAACAAGCACACCGACTCAGCAGACCTCGATCCAGGATGTAAGGGAGTTGCCTCCCTTCTTTATGGAAGAGGCAATGTCATGCAACTTTGAGATTGGACTTCCGTATCAGACTAAGTTCAAATCCCAGTGTTTCTATTTACTGCTTATGTGACACAGGACAACTTTTTTAAATTCTCTGCACCTCAGACAACTCAGCTATAAAATGGGAATAAAAATGTTTCCCACCACATAGGGTTATTATGAAGATAAAATAAATCAATATATGCAGTATAAGCATACCTCAATTTCAGATCATCAAAATAAACTGAATGTCACAATAGACGTCACATGCCAGTTTTGTCTTCTTGGTGCATATATAAAAGTTATGTTTATATGACACTGTAGTCTACTAGGTCTTCAACAGAATTATGTCTAAAATACAGATATCCTTAATTTAAAACCTTTATTGATAAAAAATATCATGACTATCATCTGAGCTTTAGCAAGTCATGTTTTTGTTGGTGGAGAGTCTTGCCTCAGTATTGATGACTGCTGAGTGAATATAGCGGTGGTTGCTGAAGGTAGGGGAGGGTGTGGTAATTTCTCAAAATAAGACAATGAAATTTGCCACATTGGTTGGTTCTTCCTAACACACATCATTTCTCTGCAGCATGTCTGAAACATTTTACCCACAGCAGAAATTCTCTCAAATCCCACTGCTTGTCAATTAAGTTGATGTAATATTCTAAATCTTCTGATGCCATTTCAACAATGTTCACAGCATTTTTATCAGGAGTGTATTCCATCACAAGAAACCACTTTCAGAAGAAGCAACCCTCATCCATTCAAGTTTTATCATGCAGCAATTATAATTGCAGCAACGCAGTCACATTGTCTGGCTCCACTTCTCATGTCTCATGTTATTCCATCACATCTGAAGCTACTTCCTCCACTGCAGTTTTGTATTCTTCAAAGTCATCCATGAGTGTTGTATCAACTTCCTCCAAACTCCTGTTGCTCTCCTACCATGAATCACAAGTGTTCCTCACGGTATCTAAAATGATGAATCCTTTCTGAGAATTTTCTATTGATTTTGTGCAGAACCATCAAAGGAATCACTATAGATGGCAGCACTAGCCTCGCAAATGTATTCCTTAAATAATAAAACTTGAACGTCAAAATGGTTCCTTGATCCATGGGCTGCAGAATGGATGTTGTGCCAGCAGGTATGAAAAACAATATTAATCTCCTTTCACATCTCCATCAGAGTTCTTGAGTGATCAACTGCTTTGCCAATGAGCAGCAATATGTTGAAAGAAATCTTTTTTGTGTCGGCAGTAGTTTTCAACAGTGGCCTTAAAATATTCACTAAACCATGTTGTAAACAGATGTGCGGTCATTAGGGCTTTGTGGTTTCATTGTTTCAGAACACAGACAGAGTAGATTTTGCATAATTCTTAATTATTTCTCCATTTTGTTTTAATAGAAACATTGGAGTTGTTTCCAATTTTTGTCTAATACAGTTAATATTTCTGTGGATATTCTCATGCATATCTTTTATAGCTATGTGAAGGCTTTTCTGTTGATCATATGTCCAGGACTGGAATTACTGGTTATAAGGTCTGCTTTGCTTCAATTTTTGTAGACAACTGCCAGACTGTTTTCTAAAATGGCTGCATATATAGGCATACTCTGGTGACTCAGGTGCAAAGCCTATGCCCGGCGAGCAGTACACATACAGCACAAGGACACAGACTCATGGCCTGGGGCTGAAAGAAACAATTAAAACTAAAAACTAAATAAAAAAATTCTTAGTCCTCCTCTTCATTACTTCTTGCCTTCCTTCCTTCCTCTTTAAAAAATAAAAATTGTTGTACAAATCTATTTTCCCGCAAGCATTAAAAGAGCATTGCAGATATTTCACATCTTTGTCAGTACGTAAAGATTTGTTTATTTTAGATTGTCTAGTGGATCTCATTGTGACTTTAATGTGCATCTTCCTGATTACCATTGATTTTTAATGTTTTCAGTTTATCGACCACTATAAAATAGCCTCTTTTGTAGAGTGCCAAATTTAATGTTTTGCTCAATTATTATCCTCTCTCTCTCTCTACTGTGTGTGTGTCTCTCTCTCTGTCTCTCTCTCTCTCTCTCTGTCTCTCTCTCTCTCTCTCTCTCTCTCTCTCTCTCTTCTCTGTCTCTCTCTCTCATACACACACACACACACACACACACACACACATACACACACACACTCTTTCATTCCAAATGTTTGCACCAACCTACACTACCACCTACAGTGTTATTACTAAAGGTTACTTTCTCTCCACACTATCACCAACACTTCTTGTTTCTGATTTAGCATCATTCTTAAGTGCTATAGGAATTTTAGAATGATCAATAAGCACTGACTTCAACTTAAAGTCACCATCTGCATTAGTAAGAGAATCAGCCTTTACTGTGAAGATTTGAAGTTAGGCACTGACTTCTCCTCTCTAGCTATGAACGTCCTAGATGGCATCTCTTCCAACAGAAAGCTGTTCTGTCTACACTAAAAATCTACTGTTTAGTGTAACCAACTTGATCAATGATCTTAGCTATATCTTCTAGCTAAAGTGCTACAGTTTGTACATCAGCACTTGTTGTCTTACCTTATACTTTTATGAGATGGCTTCCTTCCTTAAGACTCATGAACCAACTTCTGCTACAAGTTCTCTTCTGTGGTTTCTAATCTCCCTCAGCCATCATTGAATTGAAGAGAGTTAAAGACTTTCTCTAAACGGGTTTTGACTTGAGAATGTTGACTGGTTTGATTTATTCTGAAACACTAAAACTTTCTCCATACCAGCAATAAGATACTATGCTATCATTCATGTGTTCATTAGAGTAGGACTTCTAACTTCCTTCAAAAAACTTTTCCATTGCATTCACAAATTGACTGTTTGGCACAAGAGGCTTGGCTTTCAGCCTATCTTGGCTTTTCTATATGCCTTTCTCACTAACTTAATCATTTCTAGCTTTTGATTTAAAGTGAGAGATTTGTGATTCTTCATTTAACTTTAGCTCTTCAAGACCATTATAGGACTATTTAGTGACTGATTTTAATATCGTTGTGTCTGAGAGAAAAGGGATTTCTGAAGAGAGAAAGACAGACATAGAAGTTGTAAATAGATGAAGTAGTCGGAACATACACATTTATCAATTAAATTCACCTTCTTATCCAGGAATGATTTGTGGTGTCCCCAAAACATTACAATAGTACCATTAAAGAGCCCCAATAATAGGTCACCATTAGAGACATAATCATAATGAAAATGTTTGAAATATTTGGGTAATTATCAAAAAGTGTTATAAAGCTATGAAGTGAAGCCATGTGTTGGAAAAATGGTGCCAACAGATTTGCTCAATATGGGGTTACCATAAATTTTTTATTTTAAAAATGCACTGTCTGTAAAAATCAATAGAACAATTTATGTTTGTAGTCTTAGAATAACAACTGGTAAAAAGTAACCATCAGTTATCTTTTTTGTTATCAATACCAATTTCTATTAGTGGTTGTTTTAGAAACCCTTCAGGGGAATCTGACTCCCACCCAACTCCATTCTTGCCAAGAGGGCATACAAAAAGCTCAGCACTTTCTTTTTAGATAGAGGCCTACTCCGATGCACCTATTCATTTCTGAACACTATCCTCTTTCACCTGGACTGCAGCATTAGTTCCTAACTACTCCTTATCCTCCAACAATCAATTCTTCCTACATCCAGGATGATTTCCTTAAACCAGTGGTCTGCAAACTTTCCTGAAAAGTATCATATACCTAAACAAAGCATTATGTGCACCTTTTACTATAAACAAAAAAATTTAACAATGCTATTTTTAAAATAAATTTTAGTAAGATGTCTTAGATAATAGGACTAAATAACATTGCTGAAACTGTCAAAGCATCAAAGATATAATCAACTGATAATATAAATCTCCTCTGAAGCTATCAAAAAGTTAGGAATATAGAAAATATTTTAGAAATACTTTTGTAGCATGAAGGAAAAATGTTAGGCAAATATTTGAAACCATAAAGAAGAGTCAGGAATATAGGAAGATTTCTTAATCAAAACATATTATAAATATTTTTCTACTCAGAATAAGAGTGGAGGAAAAATATGTTGGGGGCATATTAATTATACATAATTACACCTATTACATGCAGCCAGTTGCTTAGTAGAGCAAATATCAATTAAGAAATAATCTCCAACTTTACATATCACTTAATTAAACTGAGGAACTTTAATCCAATGATTAGTTAAATTTAACAAGCCTATATAAAAAGAAAGCATAAGCATATACACAGAAAGATGCACTAACACTACAAAACAATAAGGATTGACCTAATTTTCTCCAAGAAAGGAGATTATTTCTCAATGTCTTATTATCTTGCATATGATTTCAAAAATCGCAGATAAAGGAGTGAGGATGTGAGAGGGGAAAGGAAACAAAGCAGTATTGGGTACATTAATAAAGAGCCTATATCACTGCAAGAAACTGAGGCTCGCTCTTTTAAGGCCCCCCATCAAACTATTAGAACACCTCCAGGGTTGTCCTACCTGAGGGGTGAGGAAGCCTTGGCTTTCTCAACCAGTCCCCATCCATAATGGGTGAGGACCACTCCCAAGCATGCTGACTCCCAGTTATTCCTGGCCTGTACTTCACACATACTGAGCAGCTTACTATAGTCAATGAAAACACTCAGGCACAGAAAAGATAGATGTGTGCAATAAGAAACCACCAATCTGAAGAGGTAGAGTTAGTACAGAGAGATGTAAGTGGTTGACTGACAGCTTTTGAAACAATCTGCCCCTTGTAATACTTATGTTCCATTAAATATACTGTATCCTCTGTCCAACCACATATATTTAAATGGTCATAATCTCTTTAAAAAATGCAAAAAGTAAGTTATGGACAGCAGTCCCTGTGGCACAGATACGATTTGTTCAGGCTATAACCTATATTAAGTGTCTCTCTGCTCCCCCCATTTACTTAAGGTTATAATAAAACTCAGTCAGTATTTTGGTTTGCTAACTCTGTGGGATTATGCTGATGGTCTCACCACAAAGATGTCTAAATCCCTAAGTATAAACTCCTTGCCAGGAAGGTGGTTGCCAGAATGGCCTATTCATTTATGACTGCATGGAAAGGCATTATGAGATATAATAATGACTCCATCATGTACCATCATCCATATCTCCTCATAATAAATTTGGCTCAATTATCCCTGTAGCAGTGCCCTATACCTTTGCCTGATGGTACTAGTTCAATAGGCCCTACATAAACAGACACAAAACATAATTTGGGGTTTAGTGGAACCTTTGTCACATTCCCTGATTAGAAGTATCACCCTAAGTTCTCTGAGAACAGGACCTCTACTCACTCAGAGCAGACAGGAGACACAAATTCTCTAAGGGGATCTCAGAATAATGCAGATAGGGACCATTCATCATTCTATAGCCCTGGCAGTTCAGGAAAGTCTTCCCACTCTAAGTAAAGAAGGATCACAAGAAACATGGGTTTGGTGATCTTAGTAACATTATCAGTGGCAGTAATAATGGGGAAATGATAGTTGCATTAGGATAATGCTGGCAGATACCAAGGAGTGAACAATCATGAAGTGAAACAGTAAGTACTGGAGGTACCCATGGTCGTATTTTTCATTGATTTCTGTAGAATGTTTTCTGTTTAGTACTTATAATCTCAGACTTCTAGAGAAGAGCTATTCATATCTAAGAAGTGATATGTGCCACATTTTTAAACTTTATATAACATTTAATTCAATTCCTGTGTTGACAGAAGTAGTACACATGAGTTGTGTGAGGGTTAATGAATTGATAGTAACAACAACTATAATAAATAGCAAAGACTATTTTTAATAGCTTATTATGTGCCATTTTCTTTGATCTGTGTTTATAGGCCTATAAGCTTTATCTCTGAGACTCACTGTTTTATAAATACAGAGTTATATTGATAGGGAAATGCCAAAACATGATACTAAAAAATTCTTGATTTTCTTCACAAATATTACCAGGAATTTCCAGAGGCCCTCACACAAGTTGTCCAAATGGGACATGTAGGATTCTAGACCAGTCATTTAATGCTGTTTCCTTCTAGATCTACTACAAAATACACTTCAGCTGGTGCTTTCCATTTCTGAATCCCTCTTGGAGTACTTACCGAGGACAGGTGAGTGCTGCTTCTGTATTTGCCCTCCCTGCTGTAGTTGTCAACCTTATGCACCGTTGTCAAATCTTCTGCCGAATCCTCTAGAGGATGGAGATGCCCACAAGTTGCTAATTGCTTATTGATGAACCCAGTGTGCCCTCATTCCACATCAAGATCTTTCTGTCCACTACTCTGTAAACAAAAACTTGTAGTCCACATGAAGCATGTTCTAGAAGCACTGGAGATCTGACCTAAACCACTGGATTTCTCCTCCTTCATGAAAACTTCATCTAAAAGGTCAGTTATCACTATGTTCTATATAGTTACCACACCTTTATCTCTTTACACCATGTAAACCAGTTGCATCTACTTATGCCCAAAGTCAACAGGAAAGTCTTAAGTTCTTTCTCAGCTGTCTGAGGACTTCTGTTTTAAAGATTGACTGTAATCAGGCCTGGGGCTGGTTAGAGTATATAATGCAAAGAATATCTAAAGTGGAGTGATGAAGTAGTATTGACTTGACACATAAAACCACATTTAGTCTCAGCTTTAGTTCCTGCTGCACACATTTTCTCATTAACATTTACAACATTATAGGACAAATGGTGCCACAGGAATTTAGGAAGCCAAGACACCTTAACTGGTCTGGAATCACGTATTTAGCAACGATAAGAGGTGGATTAGCAGTTTGAATGGGGAAAGGAACAGTATCAGCGATAACTAGAAAAATGTGCAAAGTAAGAATTGACTAGGACTGGTATGGTTTCATCTTCTTCAGCACTAACCTAATATCCTTAAGGTTTTTTTCTTTGGTGAGTATACTCTTAAGCATCTAGAATATATATATATACTTTTAAGCATATGGACATTTGTAGTGGTATTCAGAAAAGTTTTTACTTTTCCCATGGGCTAGAAGATAATCTTTCATGCATGCTGAAGGCTCTGTGCACATTTATAACATCTATGTAGAAGTTACTTGGGCAAAAGCCTGGAGAAAATAAGGCACATTTCAAATACCGAAATTAATTCCAATTTCTGCTATTCATGACGTAAGTCCAACAAAAGACCCAAATGATTTTATTATCTGCAGCTTTAAATAGTACTTCAGTTAACACATGCCAAGTTAACAAGATCCCTGAGGTTAAGTCTCTAACCTAAATTTTTTTTTCATGTCCATAGATCCTTGTAGTGGCAAAACATTAGACTGTTGTTGAGGCTCAGATGCCCATTACTTCTTATCTCCAGATTTACCACGTGAGAGATGGGAAAGAATATCAAATTGCCACCTACTTCAAAGACCCACATGCAAAGCTTGATCAAGTTGTTCTGACTCCCTCACTTTGGAAACAAAAGAATCCCATCCTTTCAATACTTGGAACTGTTAATATTTCTCAGGGAAACAAAACGCTCTTTGAGAGATGATTTGTTTATTCTTTACTTAAAAGGAAATTTCATTTTCCGAATCAAAGCCAACGTATAAATACAACCCTCTGAGCTCTTTTCAGTCAGAGGCATGGCATTTGAGAGATCATTTTCTTTCACACGTGTAGGGTTTGAGCTCATAAAAAGGACCCTGTATTCATTCTTTTAATCAAATTAAGTGATTCAGCTGTTTTTTGAGCTGTCCTCTCGCAACCTTGCCCTTAGCAAGGACAAAGCCAATATTAAGCTCCTGTTTGTGGCAAAATCATAAGTTTTGCTTTTATATTTTTTATCTGTGTTTTATTTTCTGCACAAATAAGCATGTGACTAATCCTTACTGATTCCTAGCCACCAGCTCCTGCCCTGTTTCTCTTGTCTCAACCTCTTTCTCCTCTCTGCCACACTGTGAGCAGAGACTTTGATGTTATCTCACACTCACTGATACTAATCCGTTCCAGTGCTGGATCTGGACGCTGAGTGTGGTCCTCTACCTTGTCACAGCACTTTATTATCTCCCTACCCATTTTTCAGCAGCATGCTACTTTTCCTTTTCAATAATTAATTCATGATTTCTGCCACTAGATTGAAAATGAATCTTTTAAGCAAAAGAAAAATGCTAGATTTAGAAAGACTAAATTCTCTGTAGTGTTTGTCTTTCTTTACCCAACTTATTTCACTAAACATCATGCCCTCTTGGTCCATCTATGTTGTAGATGGTTGCATATTTTTTTATACCTAAATAGTATAACTTAATTTCCATGTGAAACATAAAGAGAGAACAAAATAAAACAAAAATAAACTTTTATAAAGACCAAATCGATGGTTACCAGAAGGAAAGAGGAAGGGAGAAAAGATCAAATCAGGTAAAAAGGGTCAATTGTATAATGAAGGATGGAATTCAATGTTTAGTGGTGAACTTAATTAAGTATATACAGATGTTGATTTATAACGCTGTATACCTGAGACCTATGTCATGTGATATTCCAACATTACTTCAAAAATTAAGAAAAATAAATGAGTCAATTCTCTAAGTAAATTTCTAGCTGCCATTTACCTTCACCTGATATGCAAATGCTTAATTCTTTACTGTGACTCAAAGAAGAGGAAAAGTATTGAGGCAAAGTAGGCCTTAGAGTTATCACGAGATTGGTGCTATTTCGGAAACATTTAAAGTTACGTGCCAAATGAAATATGCCAAAGCTATTTAGTAGAAGCAACAATTGCTAATGCCTAGAACACTGGCCTTAACTCTATTTTCTGAATACTAAACTTGGGTCTCTTAGTATCACATAGAGCCAAAAATAGAGGAAAGAGCTCTAATTATAGACCTTAAATTTTCTGCTCCTTTTTGTGACTGAATTTTCTGGTCTTTTTGTGACTAAATTTTCTCCAGAGTCTGACCCTGAAGTCACAGAATCTTGGCACCTAATATTTCACAGTGAAAAGTGTGCTTTTCTCTTATGTTTCGAAGCAGTTCATGATCTTAAAATAGATTTAGTAAAAAGACAGTTGTTTTCTACTCTTTTTCCCATTTTATTCCAACAAGGTCATAGGAAAATACTGAGATTAAATTATTCTGGTATTTTTTTACTAATTTGATTTGCCTTATGTTACATAGAAGAGGATTTTCACATATATAAATTATCTTTTTAAAACTTTCCTTTCCTTAGTAATTAGTTGAGATTGATAAGCATAGATACACAGCTCCATTTTGCCAAAGGGCTTTTTGAACAAAAATCCACTTATTCTTTCTTGCTCATTTTAATTCCAAACAGTTTACCACAAGTAAAATGTAGCCATAAAAGTGTTTTCCCCAGAGACTTGGCATTTAACTAGATTAGGATTCCAAGGCAAATTGAATGCTATATGGCCTGGGAACTTAATTTAGCACTTGTTAACTAAGTAGGTGGTGGATTACTTATAAGAAGTTTAATTTTACCAGGAAAAAGAGAAACATAAACCTCTGATTTTTCATTTACTTTAGGAAACAACACACTACTGAACCCAACTGAAGGCTAACCTCTTAAAATACATACATTTCTGTATAATGAACCAATATCAGAACTGATGCTATACACTGAAGGATTAAGAATGCTGTATGATTTGAGAGAAAGTACTCTAATCAGTCTACAAAGCTCCCTAATTCTCTCTGTGCCCACCTATTATGGCTAGATTTATATTGTAACCTCTACTTGCCTGAAGCAGTCAGGAATGAAGGCAAGTAGGGAGGGGAGGGGAGGGGAGGAGAGGAGAGGAGAGGAGAGGAGAGGAGAGGAGAGGAGAGGAGAGAGGTGAAAGATACATTGGAATAAATTTGTTTAGTTTTTCATTTTGGTTATTTCCCCTGGCTCTGGGTTGCAAACCTGGGTCCTTGGGCTTTATGTGGACTATGCCAAAGCCACGGATGCAATACCTGAGCCGCTAGGTGCGCCTGAGGGTATTTCTCTTTAATTAATGCACTGCGTCTTGTCAGCAAATGCCCCTGTTGAATGGTAGAGCAAAGAGAACATCAACATCCAAGTTCTAGATGAAACTTTCTTAGCACATTTAGGGACACTAAACTGTTGGTTCATAAGGAAAAATGACAGAGGATAAATAAATTTCTCTAAAATCTAGGATAGCAGTTTATAAGTTATAATAAGATTGGGTTGCTAAAGAAGCTAATATACTGGAACTAGTTATTATTGCATTTAACCCCTTTCCCTAAAGAACATTTCTTTGTCATTAATCCAACAAATATTTATTGAGGGCAATTTATGTATCAGGAAGTGTTCTGCGCACTGAAGTTCAGCAGTGATATGATCTGATTTATATGTTAGAACTATTACTCTGGCTCCCATATGAAGAAAAGGCATCAGGATGACTAAGTTGAAAGCAGAAGAGTGAATTAGGAACCCATTTGAAAAATTCAGGAGAAAGATATAATGCTTGAAGTATGATAGACAGGGAAGGAATGAGAAGTAGTAGGGTTTGGGATATGGTTTGAAGACAGAGCTAGTAGGATTGCTGATGGATTCGAAGAAAGAGGAGAGCTGTGAAGAAATGGAGGAAGAGAAGTTACCTTTACAAAGAGAAAGGTTAAGGGAGTTTTAGGTGAAAAGGATGAAAAGCCCTGTTTTTGATATGTTGAGTGTGTGATAACGGAGTAGTCAGTTAAATACATTCATCAGGAATTCAGAAACAAAGGTCTGTCTGGAAACATGGAGGTGAGAATAACTGGCAAGTGGATAGTATTCAAGGATCACTGTCTGCATGTGATCAACCCGGGAATGAATACAGAAAGAAGAAACACCCCAAATCAAGGAGCACTCCAAAACCTAGAATTTAAGAAGTGAACAGGTGCTGGTAAGGGATACTGACAGGGATCAGGATAGTTGAATGTCCTGTAAATTAAGTGAAGAAAAGATTTCAAGGAGGAGGAAAGGATGAAAATGTGCTGAATGTATCAGAAAGCAGAGCAAGGTGAGAAATTAGATGTGACTATTAACTTAGGTACACAAAGTCACAGGGAGGTTGATTTTGCTAAGAACAGGTTTAGTAAAATGTTGAGTGGCGACGAATTCCTTGAAGAATGAGAAGTGAGGCAGTGAATGCAGAAAGTATAGACAAAAGTTTCCAATAAGTTTTCATTAAAAGAGAATAGTGATAAGGGGCTGAAACTCGGAAGAAATATTTGTCAAAGTAAACTTTTTGTTGTTTGTTAGCATGCATTTAAAGAAATTGGGATTCTTTAGGAAAGAAAAAAAAAGACAAAGATCTACAAATTGAGAAACAAGAATATCTTGCCTCTAGTCAAGGCCAGTGTGGGAGAAAACAGTCAGCAGGTGAGAAGTTTGAGAGGGAAACAGAGGCTTCAGGGAACTGAGAACTTCTGATACAGCATGTAGTTGAAAGGAATTTCCATACAAGAGGCTAATGGACAGACATTTTTCTGAGGACAGACCACAAGACCAAAGAGCACAGCTGATAGATCTGATGGCTGGGGTTGGGAAATGTAGAATGGTGAGTCATACGATGATCCTCAGTTCTTGCATAACTAATAGTCCAGGAAATCTGAGAGTCTACTGCTGAGTGTGGTCCAACCGCAGGGGCTTAGAGAATTCTGTTATTCTATGACATATGCTCCTTACCTTGCTATGTCCAGCTTACCTTTGGCATTATTTATATTTTTTCATTTGAATAAACCTGGGTGAGGATAACAGAAACAGAAATGTAACATATAATGTCCTGGGGTCAGGGTTCCAGATGGCATTGGAAATTTAGAATTGTTTAGTATTTGTATCTGGTTCATAAAAGGAAATTGTCTAAAAGGGGACTGAGTTCTTCATGAGGTATGACTTTGCAGGGTTGTTAGAGGCAGAGGCTGCAGGATATAAAAATCTGGTTTTGACTGTCTATAATTAAGGGAGAAAGAATATGCCCTTCTTTTTAATCTCACTCATCTTTGAGTAATGGGGTTAAGCTGAATTGACCATTAAAATAAAGCACTTTTAAAAACCAAAAGAACCTTTCTAAAATATCAACTCTAGCTTTTCTAGATGGAATCTTTTCAAAGTTCACGTATGCTCATTTCTTTCAGTTTTGTTATGCATAATTTGATGAAAACTTTACTGTCCTTGGAGTACTTGAATATCTCTCTAATCAGGCTCAGTAGGTGTTGTTTAAAATCCTCAGATTATATTTTTTTCCCGATGCTTCTTCCAGTTACTAGGGAGCTCATTGAAATGACATGATAAATCTTTGTGTTTCTCTTAAAGCAAAGTTTACATTGAATGCTAAAAAATTGTCTTTTTACTCAGATGTGTAATTTATTCTCAACAGCATTACCTCAGGCTCATTTCCTTGTCTATGTGATTAAATGAACCCGCAACTTGCATACTTTAGATAAATGACCACTTACTGTTGTGCTAGATTGTTAAAATCTTTAAATATCTAAACCGCTTAACAATGTATAGAAAAATAACTAAAATAACTTGGATACTGGTATATAAATGTCACTTAGTTAAAAATTTTCCTTCTCTGAATTATAGGAGAGTAAAACACATTTTAGGGAGAGATCAAGAAATAAGAGAAAATACAGACCTGGTTCTGGCTCCCTTCCATAGAAGGGATAGAAGATAAGAGCGGGGTTGCATTCTGCATTTAGGAAAAGATAGGACACTTGAAACTTTTTTCCAGAGAGATTATGAGTCCAAAATTTCCATAGACAAGTATAGGAAGAGGCATAAACACCCACTTCATATAAAAGCTGAAGAAATATTATAATAGGACTATTTGTGCTATAAACAAATAAGAGAAAAAGGAAATGGCAAAGCCTCAATTCTAAAAATATCAGCACACACACAAAAGAAAAAAGCAGAAATAAAGAAACGTATTATTTAAAGATGAACATAGAACCTCATGTGGAAGCAATCATAGCATAGCCAAAGAAATAGGAGAACTTTTCCTACAAGAGCCTTTTAAAAAGGAAATACACACTCACAGCATGAATTCAATATGAGAAAACTTCAAATATGAGATCAAGAAACAAAAGAATTATTATGACTGTCAATCGGATTCTCTAACTATAATGCAAGTAATCAGTATCAAAAACATAAATGAAAATGCCCAACTTGGAGAATTTTTTAAAATCACTTCTAAGTAACTCCCAGTTCAAGAAAATGTTCACAGAAATTTAAAAATACTTCAGAATAAATACTAATATAAAAATATATCAAAATCAAAATTATGGGATTCACACAAGTGGCGATAAATGTTTATAGATTTAAATGGTTATATGAGAAAAGAAGAAAGGTCAGAAATTCAAGAATAGCTTAAGAATGGCAAATGATGAAGCCTTTTATAAATACTAACTATAAGCATGTAACTAATTAAAAATATTAACCAAATTCCCATGCAAAGTTGCAGAAATGAGGTCCATACGTAGGTAACCTTTCTTTCTCAGATAAAGACAGAGGGGAAGAGGGAGGAAGGGTGGAGAAACTTTGGTAAGGGGAGACAGCGGGACAGAGAGACTATTTTTTTATATTTTTTTCTGATAATTCATACAGGATTTTACATAGAATGAATTCTAGGTCATAATTTAGTTCGTAACTTAAAAAATACCAAGATATGACTGTAACTACACCAAAGTAGAAATGAACATTACCCAGAAATGGATACAGAACAAATGAGATTTGGGGCCTCCCTTCTGAGGAGAGAATAAATGAGTTTCCATTTGAGCAAAGGATAGTTAAATAATGTCAAGCATATTGTTCCACTTTATTTTTTCTTCTTATTGTTCCTGTTTTTGTTTGAAAGCTTAGGTATAGGAAGAGCTTGAATGGAAAATGAGTAGCTGAAAGGATGCTCAATTGACTCATTCAATACCCATTCCAACTCACTGTTCTTTAAAATTAATTGAAGAAACATAAAGAGGGACATTATGTAAGTTTAAGGTGTACATCATGTAAATCAAAATCTGTAGAGAATACAATAAGTTTACTACCATCATGAATCCGACCAGTTTTTCCTTCACTATATAATTGAACCCTTCTACCCAACTGGCCAACTCGTTCTAATTTGCCTTTCTGGTTCTCTGAAAAGTTAAAGATTATATGTCTGAGATTCCCATTCAACTGGACTACAGTCAGTGATCTTTTAAGCCCCTAAATCTTTATAAGCCATGGGTTCAGTATTAGAAAGAGAGGGCCAGCAACACAGAGGAGGAAGGTATTTCTTTATCAAGTGTGATGATTAACTTTATCAATTTGGTTAGTTATGATAGCCAGCTGCTTGCTCAAACACCAGTCTAGATGTTACTGTGAAGGTATTTTTCAGATGTAATTAAAATTTATAATCAGCAGACTTTGAGGTAGATTATACTCCATAATGTGGGTAAGACTCATTCAATCAGTTAAAGTCCTTAAGAGCTAAGTCTGAGATTTCCAAAAAATAAGTAACTCCATGTCAAGTTTGCAACACAGAGACCCACCTGATGGCCTGCTTTGTCAATTTCAGATCAATATGCCAACACTTATCTGAAATTTCAACCTGCTGACCTACCTATCTTACACATTTCAGACTTGCCAGCACCTACTGTCTCATGAGTTATGATTGCTAATCTGTAAAGTAAATTGAGAGAGAATCTGAGAGCAGCAGCGTGATGTTATCGGCTAGCATAGTCCAGCCTGGTATGAGTATATATTTTGGTTCTTACATTTCAGTCACAACAAACTAGCTGCCTTTGCACACACATTGTTTCTTTTTGTGGAATGTCCATCACTTCACACATCTCTATGTCACTGAAGGACTCTATCTCACACCTGACAGCTCTAAATACCCCTCCAGTGCTCACTCCTTCCATGTGTGCTAGAGTACTTTGTTCCAAACCTTTGCTGTGGAACACATCTTATTGTTAGAATTATTAATTGTTACACCTATCAGTTCCTCTCTTATCACATACACTCGAATATGAGCTCAAAGAACAGAGAATTTATGCTCTTCACTTTTGTATGTTTTGTAAACCTAAAGTCTTACTTGGAAAGTAATAGTTACCTAATGCTTTATTGGATTAATAAATGACTGATTTAATTTATGTAGCGGCATCAGTTTTCACACATACCAATTTCTCTTGGTCTGGGTGCTCATTTTGGCTCCATGGCAACCATGTACTTAAGTAATTTAAGTAATCTCAGAGCCTTTTATTCACTCCCAGTTCCACTCACCAGGAGATAGGGTCACACCTAAAAGCTTTCAGAGAAAACACAGAGGTAAATAGTTTACTAAATTCATGTTGCTTATGTTAATCAAAGGCTCACAGCAATATAAAAAAGAACAACGTTGCCTAAAAAATCATGCACTGGACTTCCACCAGCTTTCTCTGTTGATTTCTGACTAGCTGTCAAGATCGAAGCCTTTGTAATCAATTTGAATTCAAACACATCTCTATCACATATAAGCTGCAGACATCTGGGGAAAGTGACTTAACCTCTCCAAGATTTACTTTCCCCTTCTAGGAAACATAGCACATATGTATATAAATATAAATATATTTATAAAAATTAGGTATTTAAAATAATATATCTGACAAAAGCAATAAAAATTATTAACTACAAACATTATTGTAGCATATCAAGAATTTATAAAAATTAGTGTCTTCAAAGAGAAATTTTTACAGCCCATTTACATAGCTTCACGGTGAATCCGTGCATTATTTGGGTATGTAAATTATAGCCATTTCTTAATTGCATGTAAAAATAGTGCAAAGGGTAATAAAGGTCAAAGGTCAAAGGCCAATGCCTTTATCATGTGCTGACTTCATATTTATTATCTTTCCTCTGAGAATAGAACTGTGTCTTAAGAGACATTAATTCATAAAACATTATTGAATAAATGGTAAATAGTCTTTACTAAAAAATTAATTATAGTGTTTCACCGTTAGCTGCTAAAAAATAGGCATCATAGACAAGGGTTATTCCTGGAGAAAAAAGGCCAAGGTTCAGCAGACTTTGATCAATATACAGTATTTTAGACAATGTGTCAGACTATCCTTCTGCTGAGGAGGTCTCTGTACAATCTTCCCTAAAGGTGAGGGTAACCAAGTGATTAATTGCATTTATTAGCTGCATGACTTGTTAATAAAATTAGGATCTTAAAGAATCTCTTAATTTCCTCACCATCTGAGAGTACCCCAAATAATCATTAGCCATGTTTGTTATTTTAAAGTACGAGTTAAAATGTCTGAAAATTCACCTTATCTTTTCCTTCGAAACCAGATAAAGTTAAAGGCACAACTGAAAAGAATTATATCACGAAACAGGAGGAAGTAAACAAATACAACTGATTCTTTCAAAGAAGAGGTTTTTATAAACAACTATTTGTTTCAGATTGCAAATTAAAAAACAATCTAAAATAACCATTCTAGCAAAGGCTAATGATGCTTATTTTTGTCTTTCTACTCATTTGTAAAGCATTGAGCTGCGTACTTGATGGCAATTAGTTGTCATATTTTGTCCTCTCCTTTTTCCTTTTTCTCGAGTTCCCTTTTGGCCAAAGTTCAGTTTTCAAACATACTCTCCATTTTAATGGAATATGCAAAAGGAAAGAGAAACAAACTGGCCTGTGTTTATAACTATGCAGATTACCTGGAAAGAAGCATGATGAAGACCTTTTATTTAATATCTATTCAATAAAAATTCTCATTATATCTGTTAAATCCATGATTCATACAATTCCCATAATCCGTACATACAAATTCACAACCCATGAGGTAGGTATTATAAAGTTCATTTTCCAGGTGAGTAACTAATGCTCAAGAGATTAAATTATTTGCCCAGATTTACATATGCAATAAACAACAGAGCCAGGATTCAAATCCTGGTTTTAAATATAAAGTTCATGTAGCACTGACTCCCTTTAATGAATTCACTGTGACCAGTGATTAATGTTTTAGAGAAATATCTTCCAATTCTAGGAAACTGAGAAGATACAATAATTTGAGTGAGAAAAAAAAATTCATTCCTTACATGCCTTTAATCTAAGCTAAATAACTCAAATGTAGAAAATCTGTTGTGCTTTAAAATATAAGAAATACATTAATACTCCCATAGTACATAAGATGAGTATATTTAATGCACTTACGTTAAAAAACCACTTGCATTTCTTAGAATATTTATTATTACACAAATAAAAAATGATCATCACCAATGTCAGTACATACTGTACTTGTTGAGTATTGTGCTAAGTTCTAGAGATACAATGATAGGCAAAACTAGATGAAATCTCTCAAAGAGCTTACAGCCCAGTAGGAGACAACTTGGTAATTATATAAATCTATAATGATCATTATGATTTGTGCCATAAAAACAAGCTGCATTGTGTTATGAGTAGGTGAGTAAGAGGTCATGGCCATGGGTAGATAAACTGAAGGAAAAATAAAAGTTTACAGGGTGGCAAAGAGGCAGAAGAGATTTCCAGAGAGGAGAACTAGTACAAAGGTCCATCACAGGAGGGAAGGAGCTTGGTAAGTGTGAGGGACTGAAAGAAGACCAATGACATTACAGAAGAGAGGGGATGAGGGCAGGTTAGAAAGTGAAAGGGTCCAGACCCATTTCGTACCAGGGCTTAGTAGCCTATGCTTAATAATTTATTTTTAAATATTAAAATAACTAAAAGACACTGGAGGGTTTTAGGAAGAATTGTACATAATCCAGTCTGCATTTCAGAAAGAGAACTCTGGGTACAGCTTGCAAGGGAATTAGAGGGGGTCCAAAGACAAAAGCGGGCAACCTGTAAGAAGGCTATTTTAGCCTCTTCTAGGTGACAGATCATGCTAGTTGGCACTAAGGTGGTGGTGGCAATAAAAGGTGAAAATACTTAAGAGATGTTTAGCAGATTTTTAGGAGATGTGGAGGCTTGGAAGTGGAGATAAGAAAACAAAATATCAAGACCAACTCATCAGTTTATGGCCTAAGAACTAAGTGGATGAGATCTCTTCTAAGAGAGAGAACCTAAAATAGTATGGTGTTAGGAGTTACAGCACTAGTTTCTGGAATTAATTGAAAAGTGGTCAAGTGGGAGCTGGACATACGTCTCTATCTCCAAGGACAGAAATAAGTGAGCCATAATTTCTTGGGGAAAAATGCAAAGATCAGCGTGTCCTGGCATCTGGGGCTAAGACCATGTAAAGTTCAAGGACATTTCCAGGGCTGGGGAAAACCACCAAAAATAAAAAATAAATAAATAAATAAAAGTGCTTTCTTCTCTTCTTTCTTTCCTTCCTTAAAAACAATAAAATATTTCTTCCTCCTCTCTGGCCCCCAAAATTGCAAAGATAGAAAATCGATGTTTTCTTTTTAAATAAGGCATTCGTATCATAACACACTTACGATATAGATGATATAAAAGAAATACTGTATTTTCATTGATGACTCTCTGGGAAGCATTTGGTTCAGTTTCCATGTCTCCTTCTGTAGAATCACCTCCATCACCCTGAGATAACAACTCTTCCCTAGTGGCCATGTTAATATCAGATTATAAATAACTCAAATTGTTCTGAAAACAGTAGAATGAAGGAGACCTAACAAGATATGAAATATTTTCTCTCTATTAGAGAGTAATTATTCAGATTATACTTAAAGGAAATTTCCAAATTTAGGTACTAATTGTCAAATTGTATTTCTCATTCTCATAATAAGGGTATCAGGGTAATGTAAGACCTAGCACATAGTTATTATCCAATATAAAATATTTATTCAGAAATAATTCACAATTTTAAAATTTTGGAGTTATAGTACAATACTTTTTACCAAACGCTTTTTTTAGTATTACTCACCCTTCTGATTCGTTCTCATATATATGTATCTATGGCATAGATATGTAGATATATATATGCATGTATATATACACATATATATGTATAGCATTGATAGGACAATGACTTTGCTATTATAATTAGTTAAAATTAACTTTAAAGATTATTTATAAATTATATCTCCCATTTGATATTAATGTTTTAGATTGCCCCCTACCTATTTAAATGGAACAAAATTTGGGTAGAAACAAAATCAAAACATTTTTCTTAGACACTCCTCTAGAGGAAGGAAAAATAAAAGGCAATAAAAGGCAATAGAGAGGTCTATAAAATGTTATTGAATAATTTAGTTTATCTAGAGTTTCCACTACTCTATAAGAGCCTTAAAGAAAAGGCATTTTTCTGTTGGATTGTCTTAAGAAAATCTGATTTTAAAAAATATGCTCAGTATTATTCATATAAAAGGATGATCTTTACACAAAACTACCATAAATAGGGATTTAAAACACACTATTTTCTCTATTAACTACGCATTTCCTTGGGTCTCACCCTGTACTCATTCTGTTTACCACTATAGAGCAAAATCTTTACACACTAGTAGGGTGACAGACCCTGGGGTAGCCCATGTGGAAATAAACTCTGAAAATTGTTCATAGACAGAGAAAGGCTGTATCTGAGGCTACCAACTACATGTTATTTTAAGGAAATTCCAGTCGCTCTCAACCATTTTTAGATGTCTAAGTGGCGAGAGATATGCTGTCTCTTCAACCTCCCCATGCTCAACTTCTATTGCGATTATACAACTTTCATTCATTAACCTTCACTATTTTGTTAAGTTTCAACTAATGTCTTCCTTTTCACATATAATGGGCTGGCCATACATGACATGCTGATACTGAAATAATGAAAAACACATAGGCCTGGACTCAACCATCAACTAGAAAGAAACAGATGACAAACAATCACCAATACAGTGTGCAGACATTATGTGAGACGTATGGGCAGAGTTCAGCTAGAATAGAAACTGGTCATCTCCCAGTGGAGTGCAAAGCGTGGCCTGAGCATTGAAGGATGAGTTTAAACGGGGATAACGTGATGAGATTTTCACTTACAACAGATCATTCTGTCTGCAGCATGGAAGATGGAGCCGAGTATGATGGAGGGCACACTACCAGGAGAAAAAAAACCCCGTGAAATCACAACTAGCAGAATGAGAGAGGAAATACTAATTTTAGCTGGAAACAGAACAGAATAGGCTGTTTAATATGTTAATCTAGTCAACTGAAGAAACAGGATCTGTATCTTAATGTCTTGGCAGATGCTAGCATTCATCTCTCCTAAGTACTACCTTGTGGAGGTTCATGGCAGAAGCATGGGAGGAAAAAGAGAAAGAATTGCTCAAGTGACAAAGCATTTGTACCTCATGGCTTTTCAACTGCAACACCGTGTTCTGGATGAATGAGTTTACTCAACCTGGCCAATGCTTACCCAGGCAGGCATCACAGAGAGCACATCAGGCCCATACCTGGAAACTGCTGTCAAAATCTGAGACACCTGTGGCAACACAGCAACCAAACTGAATTCCAAATCAGTCTTTTGTAAAAGGAGGAAGTAGCTGTTTGGGATAAATACCTTTGTGGATTCACAGGCTGTAGAAAAAAATGAGTTTTATATTTTGCCAACTCAAGAAATAACTGCCATATTCAGACAGCTGTGAGCTACAATGCAGAACTATGAAGACTTTCAAAAGAACAAATCTCTACATTCACATCACAGTCACAATCCCATAAGAGATGACGCTGAATAAGTGGGTAGTGCCATCTATAAAGTTTCACGTGCACAGCTCATTTCCCTTCATTTGTTTTTATCTCTATGCTGAGCTATTCGGTGGAGGTGGTAATGGTAACCTGCACGGAGATGTGCTCCAATGTTTGCTGCAAGTTGAGATCAGTTAGGTATTTCAGAAAGACTGGGTGGTATAATGGGGAGAATACCAATTTGGGAAGTGAAACTTCATTGAGTCCTGCTGCTGCATTTCAGGGTAGTTTCTGTAGCTTCCATTTCTGTGTGTATAAATTGAGTCACCGATCTCTTAGGGTGGATATCAAGGTTTAATGCAACTATAGGTGCAAAGGCAAACAAGGAATGCAATAGGTGTTGCTTTTCTTCCTGCTACAGATCTTAAATGACAGAAACTATATTTTTAGAATTGTAACATTAGACATCATGTCTTTTTTTTAGTCTTTGCCTTTTGTACTTGTATAATTAAATGTTTGCAATGACTGATAGCACCTTCCACAATCCCTCCATGATTCCTTATGATACAAACCTGGCCACACACACATACCCACATCATTGCACAACCAGTGTTCCTATGACACAACTCTCAGTTTGTCTGCTCCATCTGCCTGGAAAAGCCTTGTCATCAATCGTCACCCAGTGAATCTTACTCATTCTTGAAGGAGCAACTCAAATTTCCACTTTTCAGGGAAACCGCCTACATCCAACCTAATTCATCTCTGCTACCTCTATGCGCCCATAGGGCTTTACCTAGACTTCCGGCACCGTGCTTACACCACCACTAAGTTCTTGACATTTCTTTCTCTATTGCAAGAGAATGAGATGTTGGATGTCAGGAATGAGGCATTAAGTTTTGCTTGCATATATACCTCTAGTAACTAGCACCAGGTCTAGCACTTCATAAGGGCAAAGAAATAGTGTTAAACTGCTTTTTTTAAAGGTTAATTGTAGCATGGAAAGACACCACAGCAGTATTTTATGGCCCCTTTTTTTTTTTTATAGCTAGGCCATGCAGTGATGGAAATCATTAACATTATGCTTGCTTAACATAATATTTCTTTAAGTTTCTTTGAGGACAGATAGATAACTAATTCAACTTAGATACAGTCTATAAACTATATAGTTATTAGCACTATATAGCATTGTATGGCTTAAAGATTCTACAATATTGTTTTGTTTGATCATTTATTAAGATAGCATGCACTTAGAACACTGTATGATTTCAATTATATGAGATATACAGAGAAGTCAAATGACCAAGTGAACCAAAACAAGTAAAGCAGACTTTTAGTATATATATTCAAGCTAGATGAGGAGGGAAGTGGGAGAGCAAAAGGGTCAATTATACGGTGAAGAATAGAACTGGCCTGTTGGTATAAGTTTTATTATATACAAACATTGATATAGATGATTCACAGCTTAAATATGTATAAAATGATCATGTACTGTGCCTTCAATAAAATTTTTAAATACAATTAAATATAAAACTTGATAAACAAATTTTCATTGTAGCTGAGTTTCTCCCCACTTCCCAATAGCTCTATTTCAACTTCAAAGTACTATGAGAACATGATTTGTTTTATATTACTTATTAATTAACAATGAATTGCAATAATTATTATAATCAATTTAAAATTTTAGTCAAGTAACACACATTTATTATAGAAAAAAGAGACAAAATGAAAACATATCCATAATTCTATGAAGAGATAAGTGTTACATATCTTTCCAAATACTTATAATAGAAAATAGACAGAAATATAAATTGTTAGTAGGATTATGTTACACATGTTATTTTATAACCAACTCTTGTCATTTAATAATATTCCATGAAAATATACACATTGTGTATGTATATATATATATATGAAATAGAAATTTACCAAAATGTATTTACTCAATACCCTTCTGCTGAAATGTTAGATTATTTTGAAATTTTCTCTATTGTAAAAAATGCTGCAATGAATGTCCTAGAAAATGTCTCTATAATATTTACCCCAATTAACTTGAGCTATACCAACAATTCATCTTCACTGTAATTTTCATAATGATTCTGACTTTTAATAAGAGCTGACCTTAATTTTTAGGAGCTTGTGACCTGTATCATAGTTGAGATTCAAAAAATTTTTAACATGTGACATTCAATTCTCAACCCTTTCTTAAAAACTTATAATTAAAAACTATTGGCAGTTATGGATGTTCTAATTAATTTTGAAAATGCATTTTAAAAATATCTGATTTTACCTGGCCTTTATTACAGCAATGGGTATTAAATATTATTTAGAATAAGAATTTAGAACTCAGATTAATTATCTCAAATGCACAGTCTCTCAGAAATTTTTGTCTAATTGTCTTATTGATCAATTCTTAATTTTCATATTATAAAAGCAAATTATATATAATTTTTAAATATTTTTATCATTGAAATTTCTATAAAAGCAATCTTATAATTGTGATTCTGAAACTGTTCAGGTTCTAACATTTACTCCTACAATCAACTGTTTTTATACTGTGAGTTTTAATAACACAATCTTGGGGGAATACAACTATTATAACAAAACTATTTCCCTAGACATTTGTATGCTCAATTTAATACTTTCAACACATAATAATGACTGACCTCTAATTATGTTCTGAGAACCCAGAAATACATCTTAGGCAACTAAGGAGATCAAGCACCTTAAAGCATTAAATTTAGAAACAGCAGAAAGAGGCAAAAAAATGGAAAACCGGTTATTTTCTATTGTAGAAGCTTTACAGAGTGGCAGAGAAAAAGGAAAATAGTTCTAGAACAAAAGAAAATTGTAGGAAAAATTGCAATTTTTTAAAGTCTAATCATTGCTAATTGTTTCCTCTGAGATAGTAATTTGCTATATTTTAATATAGCTATATTTTAGTTTGGTCAACTCAATATGACATTCTAAACAAACTCAATGTGATTACATAATTTTCAGAAAAGTTGTTTTCAAGAAAATATGAAATGTATCATAAATGATGATAATTAGAGCAGTGGATATAATATATAATAGGTTACTGGAATTTTAGAGAAAAAGGAAAATGAACGTTGGTTACACAAAGTTTCTAATTTGCATTTACCTAAGTATTATACTTTAGCAAAACTCCATCTGATATATCAAGCTTGAGTAGCATATCAAATGCCAGAACAATAGACATTCATATGCTCATTTTACTGATTTCAATACATAATTCATAGTTTCATATTCATTTGTACAATATAGCAGAGATGAATACAATAATAGAAGATATGGAAATTTCTGGTCCCCCAGTTCTTTACATGGTATCAGATGGAATATTTCTAAAAAACAAACACAAGAAAAAATTAGAATAAAATTTCTGGCCCCATTATAGATTTTTACGGTGATGTAGATTTTTGCATTAATGTGAAAATAAATGAAATAGCCATGTCTAAATAATCTAGTACAGGGCCTGGTACAAAGTATCTACCTATCTATTTATCTATCTACATATATATACATACATATATAAACATGTATGTATATATGATATAGATGTATGTATATATATGATATATATATACCTAGATAGCTAAATAGATAGATAACTGTAGTTAACTCTCTTTTCCTATGCTGAAAAAAAAAAAAACAGGTAAAACGGTATGTCTAGGATTATATTATTGGGTTCTGAGTCATCAATAATGTCTCTATTTCCATCTGAATGCTGAGTCATTTGAGAAATAGACGTGAGTGTCCAACAATTAGACGGAAAGATGTCAGGTTTACTACCAACCAAAAAGGTTTTTTGGAGACAGCTTTGATCTGCAGGCAAGACTTCTATATCCAGGCTGGCAGCTTTGAGTGACCACACTGACGGACCACAGGACAACAGCTCTCAGAGACAGAGCCTGCTGACAGTCTCTCTCCTTGACCAAACTTGTGTCAGGCCTCTATGATCCCTCTCCTCAACTAGGCTTCAGCCTAGACTTATTCTCACTAGGCCTACAAATCTACAAGAATTTTGCGGAGTCAGTTTAAAGAGATTTCCCACCCAGGATATCTGATCTCTCTCACGGATCAAATTACTCACCCTCCACTACCCACAGGTGATATCTGATGCCCCTGGCTTGGCTTCTTCCCAAATCTAACAAGAACATTAACAGAAACAAACAGTCTAAGCAGAGTTCCCCCAAACCCTCTCTTAGTAGTTTTCCAGACACAAGAGCCCCTTTGCCTGTTTGAAGGCTATAAATCTCCCCTTGTTCTTGTATTCAGAGCTGAGCCCACCCTCTGTCCCCTGTCTTAATAGTATTGACACCTACTAAAATAGTTCTGTATAAAGACTTCCTTACTGTTTTAGCAAGTATAGGGTTACTTTTTTCTTTAACACTGCCACACTCCCTTTACAGAGTGGCAGAGGGAAAAGATGAGAATATGCTCCCTTTACAGTCAGGCAGAAACCAAGAAAAAAAGGTAGGAGCAGCCAAATGTGAATGCAGGAAAGTGGAGGAGAGCAGGAAGATGCTAATTTTACTAAATAAATTCATACTTTACGCACATTGGGGTTCCTGAACGTTCCCCCACCTGCCCTGCCCTACCCTCAATGTTCATTGAGGACAAATAGTAAAAGTGCAGGTTCAAATTTAGGTTTCCAAATATTCACTAAAGACCTTCCATATGCCCTTCACTAACAAGAGTTAAAAACAAGTGTAAAACATAATCCTTATCATCAAGGAAATCACCAAGCCAGGAAATGTCATTACTTAAAACAATTAATTAACCTAAAATTAACTTAGTGAGCACTTACTCTGTGCTGAGAGCAGCTCTTGAAGATGATTCAGAGCTGTGAGACTGTTCCTGATGTCAAAGAGCTTAACCCCTACAATTTGACTTTCATATGTCAAGAATTCAGATTTCTGGGAGACTTGACCTCAATGATAACCACCAAGGATAAGAAGTACATAAACTGAGGATGTAGGTAACAGATAATGGTCAAGAAATGTTGTGCCTCCTGATTACACATGCTTTGTCTCCAGTGTTTGTCTCCAGCTGGCATCTTCACAGCCTCATGACATGAAATCTAAATTATCATTGACCCTTTCCTCCTACCCCCATGTATCGAGTCCCTCTGCAAACACTCTTACTCGACTGTCCACTTCTCACTTCAGTCTAACCCTGCTGCTACCACCACTGCCTTGATCCTTTAGTCAGCCTGTCTGTCCTAGAACTTCTCCCTGATCCTAAGTTTAAGGAATTGGAGATCTCAAAATACATGTAGTATCATCTCACTTTCTCTCTTGCTCAAACCTATTCCTACGTCACTTTGAAAAAACATATAAGTCCCTAAATAGCCAAAGAAGCCTTACAATATCCAACCCCACTTTTCCACATGGCCCCCTTGCTACTGCTTCCCTACCACACTGGCTTCCCTTCAGCTCCTCAATGCACCAAGTTCTTTTGTACACTAAAGACTTCAGCACACACCATACCTTTTGCATGGAATGTTCTTCCATCCTTTTTTATCTAGTTAAGATTTACCGAATTTTTAGGTTTCAGTTTTCTTTTTTTAAAGAGGAAGGAGAAGAGGAGGAAGCATTTGGAAGAAAGGAAGGGAGGGACAGAAAGAGAGAGGAAGGAAAGAAAGAGGGAGAAAGGGGAAAGGGAGAGGAGGAGAAAGCACTTGATTGACTGACTGACTGATTGATTTAGGTTGTTCCTTCATCTGGATCTTTGGGTTTTATGTGATCTATGTCCCATGTGCCAGCTTAGAACCTGAACTAGCAGGGTGTGCCTCCATTTTCAGCCCACATGTCTCTTCATGATAGAATCCTTCCTTGACATATTAGTCTCAGATTAGACAATGCCTGCTTTATTTGTTTTCCTAAATGATATAATACTGAACTACAATGATCAATTAACCCTAAATGAACAAATGTTAATAGACACTTCTTAGAAGCAGAGGCTTGAAAAGGAAATAGAGGATCCTGGATGAAGCTATGACTTTAATAGGAGCAATTATCTTGAGGTCATTTTTAAAACTAATATTTATTTTAACTTTTGTTCATAATGCTACATTCCTTTTTGAATATTGACATCATATCTCAGTCTGTATTTCACACCACACGCTCCACCAGAGTTCTAGTGTCCTTTACCACCATGGTTCCCCTCTTTCCATCCCTCCCTCTCACAGCCCTCTGTCAGTCAGCAACTTGAGGTCATTTATAGAAAGAGGAAGAAAAATCAACATTTAAATGCCAATAATCCTAAATCATCAATAAAAGCCTAGATTATTTTGAAAGAGATGCTTAATTAAGTAAGGGAGTATATAACATCCTTCTAAATATTTAAGTAAAAATTTTTAAGAAGTTCATTTACCAAAATATCTATTTCAGTTATTTTATAAAGTCAACTATGCTAAATAACTTTGTTTTAAGTGATATGGATTAATAAGAGATGATTTGGGAAGTAAGCATTTAGCTACATGAAATAACATATGTGATAAAATGAATGTACAAACATGGCTCAGTGGAAATAAGAAATTAAAAAGACCATTTTGTAAGTGATGTACTTAAAGAAACTTTGTAGGTAGGATTTGTATAGATAGAGAGGGCTTAAGGAACGGATTAGTCAGCAGAGAAGCAGGAAAGATTGAGCTATGAGTAGGAATGTGTATATTGCACTAGAGAATTATTTGGGATTATGGGGAATCTGCATTAAATAGAGAAAAGGATTCATATTATAGCAATGTTTTGCTAGACAGGCGAAGGTCAAGATATTTGTAATTATAGGGTAGGCAACACAAATCTCCAAAGCTTGATGCTTCAATACAGAGGTTACTGCATTTCACTGTAACAGGAAACCCAATAACCTCAAATTAAACAAGGATGATTTATCATTCCCTGGATTATCTTTTCCAGCAATATGACACGGTTTGGGACAAGCTTGTCTTTTCTGATACAAAATACCTAATGTCAAAATAATTGCAAATTGGGTGGTTATACATTTATGTAAGGCTTTTTTCTCATTACCAAACTCCTCAGTAAATACAGGCAATAAAGCTGGATGCAGCCACTCCAGAAGTTACCTTGGTTTTAAATTCTGTGTTGAGTCAGATATTTAAAAGGCCAGCACCTTCCCAAGACTCGACTGCAAATTCAGCATCCTACTCATCACACTGCTGACCAGAACAACCCCAGTGGGAGATAACCTGCCCATTATAACAAAGGGCTTTAAATAGGTTTTAGCCTGGTCATTTTTTTCTATAGGTCTGAGGAATATAAACAAAATTCAGCTTTCTTTCATCTCACACATATACTCTTTTCTTCCCCATCTTCACAAAATAATCATAATTCTATTTATAGTCATATTCAGTATTAATTTAATATAGTTCATAACTATCAAAATACTATTTTCAATGAAACTATATAATTATATTTTCTTTCTTGCACAATTTTTTGTTTTCCCTAAAGTGTATTTGTTCTCTTATTCACAAATAACTTTTGAACTGAGTACTATTCTTGCTCCTTGGGATGCATTAGTAAACCAAGCAGATAGTAACTCCCACTATTGTGGAATTTATGTTTTACTTGAAAAGACAAAATTGACAACAAATACTATATTTAAAAAATACTATAAATCATAAAATATATTAGAAAATAACTGCATTGCAGAAAAGGAAATAAGGACTGATATAGGATATACATCTTTAAATACATGTATGAAAATATTTATATGTATATATGTATAGACAGATAGATTCAATCTCATAGCTCAGTTGGCAGAAAGGATCTAGAACTCAAGACAATTCAGCTGCAATTATTGTAGCTGACACCCAAATATTGATTACTAAATATAGTTCTCTATTAAAAGTTACCACAGCTCATAGGAGAAATAGCTGGCCCTAGGGCTAAGGCAAGGAAGGTACAAGATGAGACAGAAATATCTTGTTATGACAAAAAGCTTGGAATTCTTAAAGAAATGGTGAGGATATGTCAAAATTACACAAAAGCCAAATTCAATCTGTTTCCACTGGTCCAATGTGGAATGATGTGATCCTCAAAATAAGTAAGTGAATTATAAAGAGTATGAATGCTTTGTCCACACAGATAGAAAGATGTGTATAAGGGCTCTTTCTTCCAATAGAAAACCAACTAATATGTGGAGACAGAATAAGAATCAGAAAACCAAAAAAAGGGAAAGACCTGTACACTGAAAACCGTAAGAGCTTAATTAAGGAAGTTGAAAACACTAACAAATGTAAAGATAGCCTATGCTCAAGCATTATAAGAATCAATATTATTTTAAGTGTAATACTATCCAAAGCAATCTATTGATTCAATGTAATCCCTACCAAAATTTCAATGAAATTTCTCACAGAAATAGAACAATTCCAAAATTAATATGGAACTACAAAATCCCCCAAATAAAGCTATCTTGAAAAAGGAGAACAAAGCTGGGGATATCACTTTTCTTGAATTCAAACATACTATAAAGCCATAGTAACCAAAGCAGTATGCTAATTTCATAAAAGACAAAGAACAGAGAGTTCAGAAATAGTTCCATGTACAAATGATCAATTAATATACAAAAAAGGAATCAATAACATTCACAAGACAAGGACAGTCGCTTCAATTAATGGTGTTGGAAAAACTTAACAGACACAAGCAAAAGAATGAAACTAGACAACTATCTTATATTATACACAAAATCAACTCAAAATGGATTAAAGACTTAAATTTAAGACCTAAAACCATAAACTCCTTGAGAAAACATAAAGCTAGTTTCCTTGATCTCAGTCTTAGTTATGAGTTTTTGAATTTGACTCCAACATCAAGGGTAATTAAAGCAAAAATAAACAGGTAGGACTACATCGACCTAAAAACTTCTTACAGAAAAGAAAACCACCAAGAATATGAAAAGGCAACTTACATAATATGAGAAAGGATTTGCAAATCATAAATCTGACAAGGGGTTAATATCCAAAATATATAAAGAACTCACACAATGTAACAGAAAAAAAATTCATAAGATACAGAGAAATGATTCAAGTAGGTATTTTCCCAAGGAAGACATACAAATGCCCAGCAATTACACAAAAAGGTGTGAAACATCACTAATCATCAAAAACTGTAAATCAAAACCACAGCAAGATATTGCCTCACATCTGTTAGAAAGGTTATTATTAAAAAGAAGGAAGGAAGGATGGATGGAGGGAAGGAGGACAGAAGGAAGTAGGAAAAAAGGGAGAGAAGAAGGGAGGAAGAAAAGAAGGAAGGAAGAAAGGATTTTATGATTTCAATTTTATGTATCTACTCGACTGGGTCACAAAGTGCCCTGACACTTGGGCAAACATTATTCTGATATATCCATCCTATTGGTCTCATTTCTCTGGAGAAGTCCGGTGAATACATCTAGGTTTTGTTTGTGTGTATGGAGCCTTGGAAGTCAGGGAGACTATAAGTATGCTACAAGTTTATTCCTTGATTTTTGCTGCCAAAACACTAGGACATTTTCTCTGAGTTATCCCTGGTTTCATCTCCAGGAACCTATTTAATAGCTACCCTTAGGTACATGTTTATACTCTTTCCCATCTATGTCCTCTAATGAGTTGTCTAACTATGAGTTTGTTTTATCCACTTTTCTAAAGTTTTGCTATCTATTTAAACCAGTTTCTATTCTTTTCCCTTTTTCCAAAAATAACATCACTTTAAAGCTCTCACTATGGCAAATAAAACTTTTCCCCTAGTATGTCTTTCTTCATTAAAGATAAACATTATTTGTCCTAGGATATATATCTGTACCAACTATCATTTTTTTAGAATGCTTTGATCAATATTGCTTTTTTCTAGTAAATGTGTCTTTGTCATGAGGATTTAGTGTTTGAGTATGATTTAAGTACACATGTGGCTTCAAAATACTGGTTTGTGTCACACGGTTAGTAGTTACCCACAAATGCACTTCAGTTTGAGTATGTCATCTCTTGCCCATAGGCACCTTGCTGAGTATCAGGGCTCTTAGTAGATTATATATGAGCTCAAGTCACTCCTAAATTGACATTGATTCCAGTTTGTTTTCTTTACTTTGATCAATGATATCAACTTACAAAAAATATGTCTATGGTATGAGGAAGCAATGATAAATATATTTTATAGTCACTAATTCCAGACACCTTTTCAACAGATCGTTAACTATGGTTAACAATCACACAGTGGCCCATGGTTTTGTTGTCAAATAGTCTGTTGTATGCATTCAGAGGTAAACAATTCACTGGCTACCTTCTAAAGAGTCCCCCTGTAGATGTTCACATATAATTAGTAAAGTGGAAAACAAAAGACAAAACATTATCTCAAATGTTGTAAGATTTTCATCAATATCATTTAAATATATCACATAGCTGAATCCATTTTAAAACTACGAGACTCCATTCTAGGTCTCCAGTTTCAAATAAAGGAGAATGTTTGGGCAGAAAAATAGCTTCACTCTTATGTGATTTGAGGCCAGTTTCATGAGCTTCCATCTATGGAATCTCACATGGCTGATTCTTAGAAGTAACTCAAAGTTGGTTTAATACTCAGTTGAATCCAATTATTTTTAAATGAAAAGTCCATGTCTTAATTTGCACCGAGTTCTGCAAATTATGTAATTGGTCCTGTGTACTTATGTAAATAAAGTTAAAAGATAATATCATTCTCTTGCTCTCTGCCTCTCACAAGGAAAAAAATGTGTAAAATTTTCATTTACGTTTTATCCATTTCTTGATTTCCCTTTCCTCAGCAATTATTTCCCCCTCATTGCATTTGTCATTAGCTTTAGCAGAGACCCTTTACCATGCAGCAGAATCATCAGATTCAGCAAAAGGAGTGGTGCATAACACTGTCAGTAATATAAACCTAATCAATGCTTCATCCTTCATCTATTTCCACTCAAATGGAACAGAGATGGAAAAGTACATGTTTATAGGAATGATTTATCCAGCCGAAAGGATGTCTTTAATCCCAGTTTGGAACTAGAAAGCATTCATCCCATCATTCCTATGGATTTGAACAGTTATAGTTAGAAATTTCATCATCGTGTTATGTTTAACAATTGATCCTTCCTCTGTGTCTTATAAATGCAATACAACACTACATAATCAGGCAGAGAGAAAAAAATTAAAAGTAAAAGTGTTATGCAAACTCTTGTTCAGACCCTATCTTCCTTCTTGTCTCCTCCAAAATAAGGAAGATAAATATATAATTTAAAATTATATATATATAATTATATAAATTGCAATATATAATGAGTATATTTAGTATTTATAAACTAATAACTGCTTTTAACAACTTTTCATTTTCTCTGTCTCAATATATTATTAATTGAATATCACTTTCTGAGGAGGCTAAATTGAAAACAAAAAATAAATAAATTCTAAAGTGCTAAAATTACTAGATTCAAAATAACACTTTAACTTAAATGTAGTCTAAGATATAAATGAAAATAACTTTGCTACTAAAGAAAATTGTTAGTTTACCTTCACTTTCAAAATATTTTTCTGTGATCTAATTCATGGCTAAGTATTAGGACACCTAAATTAATAAATTATAATCCTTGATCCCTAAAAGATTAAAGGTATCTGGGTAAATCAAATGTGTAAAATAAAAGCAGTTGTAAAGCAAATATTGCCTCAAAAACAAAATAGGAATCAGAAAAACACTTATTTTTACTATCAGAAATCAATAATTAATCAAAATAGAGATTTTCAAATTCAGTTTAAAGTAATAGACTGGTTTCCAGGCCAGTAAAATTTAGGCTATAATCTTATTTAAGTACACTAAAGTCAGAAATAATATGTCAATTAAACAAAGGTTAGGTTAGGCATTAAAATATAGAGAGAAAGGAGAATTGTATCTTAAAAGAATTAAAGGCTGGCAGTTCTTGTCCTAAACTCTCCAAGATAAACTTACAGGCTTATGTGGTCTGCCTCAAAGTAAGTAAGACTATTGGTGAGACTGTTATGCCCATTTCATTACAAAGATTATGAGAGCCTAATGTCATAAAATATTGAAATTATACAGTATATATAAATCTCCTGGTTCAGATTCCATGCTCATCAAACATTTCTCTGGACATTTGATTTTTGGGATAGTCTATCTACAGTGAGTAAATATACTAACAGACAAATGTAATGTCAAGACAGTTTCACAGATATTTCTCATTCTAAAATGACAAAACGACCTCTGTGAGGTCCCTTAGTGAGAGTCAATGTCTTTATGTTCAATCTTTCCCTTTAAGTGTGACAAGGCTGAGGCTCATTTCTGAACACACAAAGCTAAGAGGTTGATCTCAGATGTAGTGAGGTCAAAGCAAATAACTAAATCCTACCCAGTGGCAATCTGTCTAGGTAACCAACTGGACATCCATTTACAAGAACCTCTTCTTCATATTGCATGTGTTCTTAGACTTCTAAAATAACTAGGGTCATATCAGAGATGTACATACCTGTAAATACCTCTGCCTAGAGTGATTCAGAGGTGGTGAGAGAGCAGGAACTAACCCTGCAGCAAAGACTTAACTTTGCCAGGTGGTTAATAGAAGAACAGTACTCTGGGAAGAAGAAATTCCCTTTGCAAAAAAACTAAACATCTAGGAAAACACAGAAAAGTAGAGTTTGGAATGTATAGAAAATAGAGTATATTTTTTGGAGGGATGGGAAATTACATTGAAAAATATGGAGCATGACAAAATCACGAGAGATTTTGTCAATTACACAATGTATTCAGTCAGTCTCTTCTACATGCTAGGCCCTTTTACGGACCTCGGGATATCTCCTTGAATAGGAAGTGAGCTTTAGAGCAAAGTTAATGGAGGTCCAACAAAAAAAGTATAATCAAAGAACTGCTATGTTTTATAGAAAGATATTAAATGTAAACGATAATGTGAAAAGAATGTATATAGCAGACATGAGACTATTAGAAAGTTCTGCATCTAATAAAAAAAGTCTTGTGATCTAATAACTATTTTCTTTGCTGTACTGTGGAAAATAAAGTGGTTTTAATTATAGTTTCTGAGAGATTAATGAGGTTAATTTTATTAATCTAAATAATAAATCCATACACGATTTTCCAGAAAATAATATCTTTCACATCTTTTAATCTTTTTCCAAAAATTAAAATTAAATCAATGCATAATTAAAGACGATATATTTCTTCTTTAAAAGATTACTCATATGAGTAAATGCATGAATAAAAATGTAAAATGTTAGACATTAGAGAGAAAAGTCACACTGTCTCTGAAATACAGATCACTCTTTCATCAGAATGTGGAATGAGAAGGTAGAGGTCAAAAAGTCATTAAAATAAAAATGACTAGTGCCAAATGGCAAAAAAGGTTAAAAATTTTTTAAATAATTCTGCCCAGCTGCCAGTGCTGACATGAACTTGAAGTACCCCAGAACTTCAGCAAACTGTTACTCACTTACAGGAAAGAAAAATAAAATGTTAGCCACCACCTTCTCACTGTCATATGATCTACTTTTATCTATGATTAATAACAAATTAATGGGTTCATATTCACTGCTTACTCTGTACCAGGTACCATACTAACCACTTTACAGGGTTTGTCTCATATAATTCCTGTATGGACCTTAAGTAGGGGTGCCATCTATATCCTAATTCTCAGATGAGGTAACTGATGCTTGGAAAGACTGAGTAACTAATCCAAGATCCCACAGTTACTATGCAGAGAGGTCAGGATTTAAACCCCATAGCCTAAATCTCTACCACTGTGCCAAACCTCAAGACTTCAAGGTGGGACGTATCGGGGTTTGTCCTGGCCTGGCAGGTATGGATAATATTTATAAGAACCTAACTTGGAAGCAAAATTACTTTCCTTTATGAGGCATATCTACAGAGAGATGGTGATGTCTGGTACAGTGCTGTATAACTGTATGTCCTTAGTGCTTTATGGTATATAAAACATTCCCACATATCTCATTGTAAGACTTCCCACAAATCCTACAAAATAGATGGGGCAGGCCTAATTAACTCCCTTTCGGAGATGACATCAGAATCCTGAAACATGGGCTATTTACTGAAGTCACGTTGACAAGAACTGGCAGGACTCAGTCTTTTGTTTCCAAAGCTATGCCAGCCCCACTGTGAAAGCCAAGCTAAATAGGTATACCTACGGATAATTAGGACAGGACAAGTCAAACATCCACAGTGCACATATGCATTCAGTTCTGAAAGAAAACTTACAAATTAGCCGAAAAGGAAATGTGAGGGCGTAATGACATTTCAGTTGACCTGGAGAAAAGCGATATGCACTGATTTTCTGCCCATACCTACAGTTTTTCCTGCAACTCCCTGGAAGGAATCCTGAGCTTCCCACTCCAGGAAAGTGCTGACTTCAGCCCTGCAGGCAGTAAGAAATGCCAAGGGACACCCTTCTAGTGAAGAATTCAAAGGGAAAGGAGTTGGCTGGCAGGTTGAGGCACAGGATCTGGGAGGTGTTGGGGAAATTGTGATGCAGCCTTACAATTTCTGACAAGTCCTTTCCAGGAGTGATGGATAATTAATGGAGCCAGAGACAAAAGCCACCTAAATGAAGTGGTATATTCTTGATCTACAATGCTCTAGCTGAATCCCAATTTAAAACATGGCTGTGCAGCTGATATGTAGCTTTTCCTCTCGGTATCTGATTTCCAACAAACTGTATATAAAAATAGATTTTGCTCATGTGCACTTCTCAAGTTACATTTTATGAATGAAAAAAAGAGAAAAGAGGGGAGAAGGAAAACTTGAAAGAAAAACAACCCGAAGAATTTCTTCATGTTGCTCTAAATTTAAATATATATTTAAAAAATAACCAAAATAAAGGTATTTAAAAATTCATCAGGACTGTTTCTCTTTTAATTAGTGGAAGATAAAAATTCTTTTACCCTCTTATGCAAAAGCTAGCTGACTTTCTGGTTTGATAACCAAGACTTTCTGAAAATGGGAAGTGCACAAGTTGAGAAAGCCATAATCCAAGTGTCAATGACACACAGCTAGTGTCCACACATTCAGTTTTATTTGTATGGTTATCTCATTATTATAAGATGGCTCCTTCATACCCAGAATTGGGTCTATGTTCTGGAGAAGGGAGAGGGTGAGTTAAGGGTAAAAGACAAACTGACTCCCTCCCTCTTTTAAAGACCCTTTTTAGAAGCTTCAAGGGGTAAATTCTAATTTCCTCTCATTGGCCATCCTTGGTTCTAGGAATGCTGAGAAGTGTGTAGTTTCATTTGAAAAGATCATGATCACCTAAACAAGTTGGACGTTTGTGACTTTAGACATAAAAGGAAAGTGGGGTAATAGATACAGGGAAGGCAACTTGCAGCTTTGCCATGTATGTGAAGAAAACTGGGGAATGGCATGGTTATTTAAAAATCACCTCAAAAGCTAGAGTAGACCTCAGCTGTGGAGACATATTCATTTCTCCTCATTAACTTACTTTGATTTAATTATTCATAACTTTATAATAACCTTTGTGTTTTTAGATTATAAAGCAGGTTGCTTCCTGATTCATAAAATTTCTCAACTAAATTCAATTGTGCTTTATATATATTTATATATATGTAAGTGTGTATGTGTGCACGTGTGTATATATGTATATATAAATAATAGTGGTTATACATATGTGCATACATATATAGCCCTTAAAACATTCCTAATAATTAAATATTATTTAATTTTGTCAGTTTTATTGATTTTTATATATTGAAGTTCTTATAACAATCCCTAGTGAAATCCCAATAAATATTTGTGGGATAAATGTTCATTTTGCAAACTGGAAATCTGAGTATAAACAAGCAAAAATTATATAATATCTAAATTTAGCAGATTGGGCAAAACCAGGATATAAATCCACGCAGACTAACTCCAGAGTCTATATTTGTACCACTATGATAACTGATCTCAAGTAGGAAAGCAACAATATTCTGGTGGCAGAAACCATGGTTTACTTGTCAATAGTCTAAGCTTCTAACACAGGTCCTGATCTTAGAAATCTCCAAGGAGAATAGTCTTCATTCTCTACTTTAAAACCTTCCCCTGCTGTATTTTGAAACATGAATTCCACCCTCTTCCCTGAAAAGCAACCAATTAATTTTTTTTTTTTAATTTAAAGGCACTGGAAATACTATCTGAACCAGACATTTTAAAACAAAGTTGTTACTATTTCAGGCCTTGACATTTGCTGTTTCTTCTGCCTGCAACTTTCTTTCACTAGATATATGCACAACTTACTCTCTTACTTAAGGTAGCTCTCTGTTCAAATTGTATATCCTCAGAGATACCATCCCTGACCCTCTGTCTAACATTGTCCCCTTCTACTCTTTATCCACTTATCATGATTGTTTTTCATAACACATAGTGGCCCTAAATAATTTTATTTTCATGTTTATGTTGTTATCTTTCCAATATATAGTAATATTACTAAGAACAGAGCCTTTCGCTCACTTGGCTACTGCCAAATTCCTGCAACTCAGAACAGTACATAATACATTGTAGATCTCACTGATTGTTCATTCAGAGACTCAATGAACAAATAAAATGAATTCAAGAATGGCAGAAAAGAAAACTGGCAGAGATCAGTACAATATACTCTTAAGAAAGTGACTAATTTCATGTCATTATACAAAGGTGACTTAGGCAGATTAACTCCTATACTAATGTAAACGTCAATCATATCAACTAAAATTAATATGCTTTTTTATTATTGTTCTAAAATAAATTTCTTGCATGCACACTGTCCTCTGTAAGATGTTGTTTTTTTCTGAATTTTATTTTGTGGGCACTCTGGAAACAATCTGATTTATGTAATCTGTTATCCAATTTAAGAAAATATCAAATGTTGCCTAGAAGAAGTAAACTCCAGAGATCCTATCTGGCATTGCAGGTGGTTTAATATATGTAAGCCATGAACTATATGAACTATAAGTCATGGTTTTGGTGCCCTCTTTGCTGGGTTATAGACACTGGTGCTCATGGAAATGCCCACCTTGCAACCAGGCCTCAGATGTGGGCATCATCAAGTTGAATATCAATATACACCAGGAGGAGATGAAATAGTATATTTTAATTCTACATTCAGAAATGCCCAACTTCACTCACAATAAAGATAAAATGAAATAACGTTTTATCAGATTGTTGAAGGTGAAGTTTGATCAAAATTGAATTGTCAAAGGATTGAGAAAGCAGTTGGTCTCATACTTTTTGGTAGAAATGATAAATTGACACAATTTCTGTAAAGGATAGCTATTTAAAAATTTAAATTTATGAATCTTTTGACTAAGAATTTCACTCAAGAATTTGTCTATATTTGTTGCCATGTGAACAAAATGACTGTCACAAACATAGATATTATATTATATTATCATTTGTAAGAGCAGAGGATTATAAACAACTTAAATATCAATGGGAACTGATCAAATATATCTTGGTACATCACAGACTATACTACTCAACTTTTTAAAGAATTAGGAAGTTATATAATGGTAACAGAACAATATCCCAAACATATTGTTAAATAAATAATGTTAAAAAAAGAAATAAAAGTGAGGGGGGATAAATGAAATTTAATATTGTATCAATAATCACTCATTCTCTAACTGTACAGAATAATATGAGTAGTGAATTTAATTGAAAGTATGCATTTAACACATTGAAAAAATTTAAGTAAACATAGGCAAATCCTAAAAAATAACTTATCTCCAGAGTTGTTGAATCATCAACCCCAGGAATATTTTAAACAGGGGTTTTGATCCTCTTTGTTAAGGAAAATATAGATATAGATACATCTCATTTAGAGACTGAACCCCACGACTTCTATTATAGACTGAATTGTGTCCTCCCCAAAATTCATGTTGAAACTCCATTCCCCAGTGTGATCCCTTTTATTCACATGGCCTTGGCATGGTAGAATAATTTCAAGAAAAAAAGCAGGGCACACATGACTTCTTAAGGTCTAAACTCAAAAGTGTACATTGTCACTTTGGTCACATTCTATTACCCTAAGCAAGTAACAAGGCCAGTCCAGATTCATGGAGTAAGAAAATAGACTTACCTCTTCATGACAGACTGGGTAGGGTTGCAGTGTAATGGCCTTGGATACAGGGAGAACTTGAATGGTGACCTTCAATGCAATCTTTTCACTTTAGAGAATTTGAAAAAAGTTATTTATGAAGTGAATGTGAGAGTGGAAATGGAAATGGGAGGGGGACAATTCAGGGCAAACATTTCTTAATCATAAAGCTCATAATTTAAGGAATATCTCTACAGAGGAATGAGTGGAGATATTATTTTAATGTTCTTAATGAAAAAATATTCACTTCTTAAAAACATTTTAAAGGCATTTAGATGAGAAGGATGTTAATTACATAACCTTAACATGGATTTATTCACTATTTGAAGTAAATCAGTTCATGTTGTGCTCATTTCTGAGTTTCATTTTTCCTTCCTGTTGTATGAATATTTCCTTGCAATGATTCTCTTATTTAAAGCACAATAACTACCCAGTCTGGCAGTTCTCTCTGTAGGAGGCTGTCAAATAGTATAGTCAGGCAAGAAAGCATCCATCTTTCTGCAGCATGACACTCATGAATCAGATCAAAAGCTTTTTAAAAAAATGAAGACAATATGAGAGCTTTCTGCCTAAGTGTACAAAACAGAACAAAACTATCATGGTTTCGGCGTGTTCCCCAATAGAGGAGGCAATCACGAAGAGTAACAACAGCTCATCAGCCTACCATTCCTTCAAGACAGTTGGCTTGTATTTTTCTGTTTTTCCTCTTTTGTCAAGTTTGACAAGGGTTATACAAAATGATGTCACATTCTTTGTAGTGAGCTTTTGTTTAATCTAAAAGAAATTTTTAACAAAACAAAAATTCTATGAGAAACAATCAGGATTAGTAAATATATCATGTTTTGATGTACATTCAAGTATAACAAAAATTCTTTCCTTTATATAATTTAACACAGATTCTACTTTGTGTTTTAACTTTTCAGAGAGGTGAAAATGTAATAGCCACCTCAGTGATCTCCTTTTCCCTCTGAATTGCACAGAAGCTCCAGTGAGTTTACACAGGCCACGGTTTTGGAGACCAAGGGAAGGCATCTGGCCATGCATTGTCAGCACTGGAACCACAGAGTGGCCCTGCTGCCACCATGTTGGTCCCTGCAGTGCACATTGAACTGTCCTGGTTCTAGTTAACAAGAGCCCATCATGTTCATCAGACTCATCAGCTGTCTCCGTTCCTTCAGTGTTCCTGTTAGGTATGCAGAAATTATTATTTCTTTTCATACTGCACAGCAATCCCACCTAGTCTGTTTTAAGATGCTGTGAACCAAGACATGTTACTCAGTCAGCTCAGTGATCTGGGTCGTGTCTTTTCTCAGAGTTTCATTAGGAAAGGAAGCACATTGTCTTACTCCTTTTGGGCCTCTGCAAGCCCAGCCAGGTTTTATCTTTCTGCCTTCCTGGGGCTCAGCTGTGGAAGTAAGATGAAGGATCTGTCACGCTGGACTACTCACATGTACATGACTCACTTCCTCTCCCACTCTTTTCTCTCTCATATGTACAGAGAATCTTCCTAGTAGTGAGTGACATGGGAAGGTTGCTCTTTCTCTTCTTTTCTCCTACCTCTTTGATCACTATAATGAGCCACTTTTTGCTCCTTTAAGGACAACTATATCTGGTACATTTAGTTAGGGTTTAGTGGGAGAAATAGCTAACTTCTTTAAAATGAGATCTGAATGTATGTTTAATTGTAACACAAATGTTTTAAACCATTTCACCATCTTTTATCTTTTAATAAATGTTAGAAACATCACATTTTTATAGACTAATAAACATAGTTCTCTAAGGAGAAAAAATCAAAAAGAGAATCCTTTTTTCTATTTGCTCCTCTACATATCCCCAATGAAACTGCCTAGTTGCTTAAAAAGAAGAAAGGTCAAAGAGGAAATGAAAATGTAAGGAGGAGGATATTTATTAGTAATTTAAATATAGTACCCTGCTATACGAATGAATGATCATTCAGTTTGTTTTATACAAAACTGTTTTTCTCTTGGAAAATATATTATTTTCTTTGGTTGTACAATCAGTTACTTTATGGTACTCATTCCAAATGTAGGTCAAAATCGATCCTGTCATTAAAACCTTGACAGTTGATTCTAAACAAGATACTAAAAGGAGGTAGTAGATAGTTTGGGGAATATTGGAGAAAAGGCGCTGATTTCTGGGAAGTGAGATACAGATTTTCTTTATTTAATTGCATAAATTTGTTTAATAGCATTTTAATTAGAAATATCATTGTATCTATAGTTTTTTTTCTTAACTAGCCATGTATTATTCAGCTAATTTATCAATTAATCCTTACTACTAGCCACTAGAAACAGACTATGACAACCATAAATAAGAATGCTCTGAAAATAACTTCCCACAGACTGTGAAAATGGAGGCTTGAGTCTGTGTGTACATACACATTTATGTATGTCCGTCTTCATTGCAAGACCAAACAGAAAGTTTGGTTATTATTTTTAATTTGTGATAGGCAAATATTCATTCTAATTTATATGTGAAAAAAAAAAAGAGGCTCAGGAAAAAATTAAAAAACTAACTACTTGGACCTTCAAAGTTCTTCACTTACGTTCTTTCCAATATACGAAGATGCTTCTAATTGAAGTAACAAGTGTGAAAGTTAAAAAAAAACAACGTTGAAATGTGAAAGACTATTGAATTGTTATAATGATTCAAGCTATAGATTCTATCCTCTAACTTTCAGTCCTGGTGGGGAGCGGGGCAGGGCAGAGAGAAAGAGAGCGAGGGAGGAAGGAATGGAGGGGGGTGGGGGGAAGGCAGGGAGGGAGAATATGAATGAATGAGTGTAACCAGAACTGTATTGGCTGTGACTGTTCAGAAACTCAACTTAGGCAAAGAAGGAATTTATTAACTTAGGGTAACCAAAGGGTGGACAGGAAGTCCTCTAGGTGACTCAGTTCTGTTTGTTGGTATAATTTGTGTCAATTATAAACCAGCTTCCTCTGTAGATTAGAGTACATTTCCACCCTATTTAGATCGGAGATTTTTGCACTATACAATTCCCAATCTCTTTTAAAGAAGAAACTAGAATCTAGTCTCTCTAGTCCAAATTATAAAAACCCCAGAGACAAGTTCTAACTGTCCCAACTTTAGTCAGGCACATGCCTTTAAATATCATTGATTCCACAGAAACGTAATCTGCTTGAACTTTCAGGTCTCCAGACTGTAGGAGGACTCAGAGTAAGAACGTTTCTTGAAAGCAATAGACGGGACACTTGGGGAAGACAAACAATTACTATTTGTCTGATCCAGAAGGGATAGTAATGCGGCATCTGTGTACTACGAGGATATTGATTTCATTAAACAGAAAGGTTTAAATCCTTTTTCTTTTTCTGTCTTTTCATACTTTTCCTGCGAGAGATACAAGGTTGCTCAAACTGCTCTGATTTTTCATACTATATAGTCATAGTCACCATCTTAGCTGAGAAGAAAAACTCCTACAGAATTGAGATACAACATTGTTTTGGGGTTAAGTTCTAGTTATTATTTGTTAATATCTGGGCTACTACTATATGTGTCCTTTGGGTAAAGTAAGTGGAAACTAAAATCAAGCGAAGATTAAAGTGGAAAAAGAAAACATGTGTTTTAAAAGAACATATGGCTTTGAAAACAGAGTAACAAAATTAATAACTCAATGGCTGGGTTTAATAGCAACATACACCTAACAGAGGAAAAAAGTTAGTGAACTGAAAAACCTATCAGGGCAATATAGCCAGAAGAAGCCTGAGAACACAAAAGGATGAAAAAACAATAGAAAGCATGAAAAACATAAAAGATTCCTGAGAAAGTCATACATATGTATTACTGGAGTTGCAGGAGAGTGCATTTTCCCTTCCCTTTTCATCTCGCTTTCCCTTCACTATTTCCGTTCCTCTGCATCTTCCCTTCATGTCTTATCTGCATTTCCTAAAGCAGAAGAGTCAGCATGCTGGCTGAGTTACAGATCAGTATGTAGTGTTAAGATCCACACAGATTATTTTAAAACTCATAGTGGTTTCCTCTGAGAAATTGTTTTATTTATTAAGCAGGAGAAATATAAAACAACATATATATAGATATAGATACTTACAAGAGATGTGCTTGAATAAAGAGGACACAAACTATGAAAGTAAAAGAAAAATATACACACAACAAAATCTAAATTGTAAAAGGTATTATAGTAAACCAACATCAGAAAAAGTAAACTTTAAGTCAAGAATATTACCTAAGAGGCAGGCAGGTAGAAAAAGAGAGGAGAAATAAGCACTTTAATTTTTAATTGTTCATCTTGGCTCTTTCCCCCGACTCCCCCAGCTCTGGGACATGAGCCTGGGACCTTGGGATGGATGTGGACAACCTTCTCAACTGGAAGCAGTGGACCTAACTGCCACTCCACTGGGGCAAACATAAAACAGGTTTTATTTACCCAGCTCAAGCGTCAAAATTTCATCAACAAACATTTAAAGTCTATCTCCAGTTTTCACTCTGCACAGACATTTTGAATTTTAAGACAGTTGAGATAAGAGAAATCTTAAACCATTGAACTTGGCCCAGTGTCAGGCAGTCACGGTTCAGGCTTCTGTTGAGTCTTTTTGCTTTACCGTGGAATGGAAGATTCAACAAGTCTCTCCAGAGGAATGACGGGTGTCAAACTAGCTAAAATCAGAGTGGCCATTCTGAAATCAGTGTCTCCTAAGATTCACTTTGTAGAAATATTTCAAAAAATGAAGTTACGTATTGCTCTGCTTTCTTCTATTTTTAAACACATTTTCTCCCCCAAACTCAGTAGTATTTCTGGCCCAGCTGCCTCCATCAATGGGGCATTATAATGTAATTATGATAGGCCAGAATATCTCAACAAAGCAAACTCTTACGCTTCCAGATGACAAGTTCCTAAAATGAACAAACTAACAGAAAGTTAGATTTGGTGGTAATAAGTAAATTAATTTAAATATTCTTTGGATGCTTGTTTAACAAAATCTCACAAAGACTGCACCAAAGTGGTCCCTAAATTATCAACACACCTGCTTAGTTTAATGATAGCTACTATTCCCTTTAAAGATTTAAAACTCAGATTTTTCAATAGTTCACAAAAGCAGTAACAAAAACATTCCTCATTAAAAATGGAAATTTGCTGCCCTTGAACATTTAAATGACAAAAAAATCCCTTCAAAGAAACCGCTGCAAATGAAATACCACATGCTATTGACCTATTTGGACTTCTCTGAGAACATTTCAAGTGGCTCATTATTTTGAAAGATATAGTCAATGTACTTTCTAATGTTTTTCAAAACTTATGAGAAACAAGAAATCAAAGTAGAAAGGTAGGTCTTCTAATATAATCACAAATTCAGGCTGGCTTCAGCAAATAACAGTTGATATTCATTGAATGACCACTAAATACCAGACAGTATTATGAATGCTTCACATGTAATTCATTTAATCCTCGCAAACATTATTTTCTGGTTTTACAATAAAGGGAATTGAAGCACAGAGAGAATATGTGATATGCTTGGTGTTACAGAGCAAGAAAATGGCAAAGCAATATCCAAATCGCCATACTCTAAAATGCTACATTCTCTTGTCCCTTCCTGAGAATGACTCATGTAGGGATTCACAGCAATTTTTACTCTGTTAAATTGCATCCTTTATGTGGGAAGAAAACAGGACAGCTCAGAGCTATGAATGGAGACTCTACACCCCTGGAAAAAAGATTGCCCCGGAACAGTATCAAGCACAGGATTTCATATCGTGCAGTGCATGCTATAGGTGCTAAATACATTTTTACTCTCTGTATTACAGTATCTTTGACTTCTGACTATAGTTAATTGTGTGAATGTATTGAAGGCACCTAGTGATAAAGAAACAAAAACAGTATAAAGAAACTCAAGACCTTTGTTTTGAAAGGTAAACCTGTACAGGGTTCATTTCTTTTAGCTGTGAAATGAATCCTCAGTTAAGGAACCCTTGGGACCATTTTGTTATAACAATGATATATTTTATTGACAATATATTAAGGAATAATATTGAGCATTTCATATGCATTATTTTATTTGATTCTTTTGATAACTATGATTGCTATTATTGTACCTACTTTATAGATGAGTCAATAGCAAAGAGAGAATGTTAATTTGGATTTGTTTTCTTCCAAAATGTGTGTTCCTCACCGTTACCCTACTTTCCTACAAAAGGGAATCTAAATTTATCTTTCACACAATTAACTTTTTTACATTGCCAAATTTGTATGTGTTGTCCTGGGCAGAGATCCCAGGCAGCTCAGCTGCAGATAAGTCTACGGTTTCCAAGACTATTGGGAACCAGTAACTCTCAGAGAACTTGAAATCAAGACAAGATGGCAAAGGGGAGGGATTTCAGTGGAAGAGGAGAATCATAGCAGATAATATTGTAGAAACATTGTACACAAAATGGAAGTAAATCAGCCTTCCTCAAGGCTGGCTTTTTATAATTCCATGTTAATCCAACATCCAATAACTCTCTTCCAAGATTCAGCCTGGTTTCAATCTCCAAGTTATAGCTAATGTGCTTTTTTGCCAAATCTGATTTTGTTCCTAATAAGATATTGTTAAACATAGTAAGTTCAGTAACCAGCACTTCAGTAGCCTACAAGAGCATATCTGGCTGACAGTCATGAGAAGACTGACTAGTGATTCTGGGAAATTGCTTGGTATAGCCACTTATTTATGTCTCTTTTAACAAATTTCCCATTTTCATCAAAATATGTCAACAATAATAGAAGATATGCCCATTTGAAAACTTTTGTGACTAACGCCATCTTTTAAGGTGGCAAATTTAACCACTTAAATTTAACCACTTAAAACGTAACTTCATGCCTTTGCAGAGTAGATACACTAAAAGTTATTGATGTATTGCTAAATGATTGATAAAATTCATTAGAACACTCTCCTTTACAAGTATAGAAATTTATCTGAAACAAGACTAACTTTAAGAGGGAAAAATTTTGACTCACGTTAAGTGTAACATTCGTGCTGGCCTTGGGGACATCTGTTTTCTTGAACTCAAGTATGTCATTAGTGCCTGTCACTCGTCTCTTGTCTAGTCTGAATACATCTTTGTGTATTGTTATCTTCCCTTCTTCAGCCATCTTCCTCCATATGATTTTACATAGTGAAAGAAGGGACTTTGCAAGCAGAGCAAAATGCAAGCTCTCCTCTTCCTGCTTTGCAAGACTCCCAGAGAAAGGCTGCATTTGAGTTGGCCAGTCACTTGCATCTTTGGACCAATCACTACAGGGAGCATTATTAACTTTCAATCCTCCCTCTTCAAGAAGAAAGGCATTTATATAGGAATCATTTTCCTTTTCAGTTTTCTGCATTTATATTCTGAAAGTATAAAACCAAGATTAAAGAGGAAAATAAGCTTTCATATAAATATCTCCTTTTATAAGTATGGTTACACCATACTTTCAAAAAATACAAGAAAGCAAAGGAATTCCATTGAATTACGAATCTTTAGTAATTAAGAGGGAAATTTTTGCTGAGGAAAGAAACGTAATTTGAAATATTGTTCCTATACACACTGGCAGTAATGTTTTAGGTAAGAATTTAATTTATAGAATCGTATTGTAGAAACTCAAAACACTGAAATTTACATATAAATACATAATGTCAATTTGTTTCATTTCAGAAGCTCCCCATGAACAATAATATTTTGGATTTTTTGTTGTAAGACATATGCCTGAAAACCTGTGTGGGTGGCTCACTATGGAGTGGAAATTCTACTGCACGTTAAAACTCTGTAATCTTAGAAATGTTAGTAATTTTCAAAAGCAGATGTTCTTCTTGGCATCTACAGTAAGATTTAACATATAAAAAAGCGTCGACTACATGAGAATGACCAAATGATAGGCTTTACCATCTCTGTAGTCTATTTAAAGTTTAAAGAGAAAAAAAAAAAAACTAAATAAAAATGTTATTTAGTCCAAAGGCTTGTAAAACACAACAAAGCAAATCTAATTTATGATCCTTTAGGCTTAGAATTCCATCGCAGACGTCATCTCACAGTAATTCTAGATACCACAGTCATCGCTACAGTTTCCTTTCCCTGAAGTGCTTCTGTGTAAAAAAAAAAAAAAAAAAAAAAAAACACAAAGGTGTAGAAGAAACTCATTCTGCTCATCTATTGATTTTTTCTAAATGGAGACTGAGGAATTACATGATTCCTACCCACCTGCAAAAAATGGAAAAAGTTCAAACAATATTATTCCATACCTACTTCTCAACAAATTAATCGAGTTCTGTCTTTAGCATTAAAAAACAAACATCATCCACACATATAAATGAAAGTTACCCAATTTAAAAAGAGGTGTATTTTTGTTTTGGGAACAAATGGAGGATATGCTACAGAAACTTTCATAAATTTAGAATATTCATTCAGTTACTTGTTTTTGAACTCCTACTATGTGTCAAGCACTATTCTGGAAACTAGCAATAAGTATAGTGCATAGCACAAATCACTGTTTTCTAATAGCTTCAAGGTCATTCAATAGTTATTGCCCCCCTTTTGTCAAGTGCTTTAGCCAATAACAGTAAAATTGTATCACCAAAATATCTTATTGATTAAGTAGTGTTCTATTATACAAGAAAGAATGTCCTTTAGTATTTAAATAGGAAAAAAATCCAAAGGTCAAAATGTCTGATGTAAATTGAATAATGGAATGTGACATACTGTCTTGATCAAAACATTAATTTCCAACTTTGATATGCTTCCTCTAGTTTGAGCATCCCTTAGGAATGCCTGTGAAAGCATCAAAGAGGAGAAATATGAGAAAACTCATTCTTTTCATCTCTTTCAAGGAGTTAAAAAAAATAAATAATGGTTAGATCCTTTAAATGTCCTCATATAGATCAATTCACATAAACCTAAATATCAAGAAATCAAGGAAAATCTTCCCCATGTTTTATTAGGAAGGCAGTAACTTTCATTTTATCAAGCATTGGTCTGAAAATGATTAATGCACATTTGTCAGGTGAGAGATTTCATAAGGGATTTAAGCTTCTTATTCTAAATATCAGTATTTTCTAAATCAGGGGCTATATACCAAGACCACTGTGTGCTAAGCAATGAGTTTTATAGACCACTTGTGGGTTCCAATGTATAAATCCTCTGCTACTATCTCTGAAGGATACTGAAAGAAGGATACTATCATTTCCCTGTTTCAAAACAAAGTCCCCTGTCCTAATAGCATCACAGAACATGAATGCCGCCCTTTGAAGGGGATTACTGGCCCTATTCTCTTCTTAGTCAAGCCATCTGTGCCAGCTCAGTAACAATATTCCATTCTGAAGCAATGAGTCCACCAGGACTGATGAGAGATACTGACTCAAATTTCTGCCTAAACCCAGTCCTCTAAAGAGTGATATGCAAAGCCAAAACAAATGAAGTTATTAGATGAGAATTTGGTCAGACTTATTTAGTCAACCATCTGTCTGAGATAACTCCCTTCTCAGTGATGGAGAGCTGAAAAAAAAATGTGTTTTAATTCTAGTACAAACTTGCACTCTGTTTCATATCTCATTCCCTTGTATCATAAAATAATAATTTTTAGCTGCATGACCCTAGGCAAGAAGTTTTTATGAACTAATTACTATCCCAAAATACCTATCTTAAAGGACTATTGCAAGAATAAAATGAGATAATGTATAAAAGGAACTTATCACAGTAACCTAGTAAGCAGAACAACCATTTTGTATCCTCTGGAGGACACCATTCATGTTGATCTCTATGTCTGGAGACCTCTGACTAGAGTATGATACTCTGACAAATGGCTAGCATAGTGTGCAGCGAGTGCACTATAGAGACATCCTTTTTACTTTTCTCTGTGTATCAGGAAGTCATAGTCGTGATGAACTATTATCTCCTAAAACTATAAATCTCTGATGAAACAGCTCACTTGTTTGAAGAACCCATTCCAAGAAATGATCGTGAGAATTAAACCAAGTGATACATTGTGTTATTGTAGTACAGCTCCTATGGAACTCTGCTCTGGGCTCCTACACTGGACATTTCTCTTCTACTTGGCTTCAGATCCTCTTAAGTCATGGCATGGCTCCAACAAGAGCTCTTTTCAGTTCCTAGTCTGACACATTTTGTAGTACTTCCAGGATTCTGGAATGTTTCTGATACCATTTAGCACTGATCCCTAATTGCCTAATAATATTTATCCCTTCCTTTCTCCACTATTTCTTTGTAGGGTACTAAAGTCTCTTAAAAATACATAATAGTACTTTAGGGTTTTTCCATAAGATAAACATTAATGCTGACACCATATTTGTCAGCCTTTACATGTCAAATCTAATCAATAAAAAGAATAAAGAAAGAATACACACAACACAGAAAAAACATTTTTACAGGAAACATTCAATTCAGGATTGTATCTTAGCATGCTTATTACTAGAAAATACACAAAGAGTTTGCCATGTTAATGCTCAGAGAATGGGAAATGCACATATTATCTACACATGACTACTGATAGGAATGTAAATTAGTCAAGCATTTTGAAGAGAAATTTGACAATCTATTAAAATTGAATTTTAAAAAACCCTACAATTCAGCAAATCTACTCAGTGGAGAAACTAGAACATATGTAGAAGGAGTAATACACTAGAATAGATATTTCAGCATTGCTTTGAACAGTAAACAACTCGAAAGAACACAATTATCTACCAAGAATTATAAATTGCAATGCATTCCTGCAATAAAGTACTTTACAGCAGTTAAAATAAATTAACCAAGGCAAAACAAATAAATATGGAAAAGTGTCTAGCATATATTGAGTGAGAGAACAAGACACAGTATTCATTCATTTGGTTTTTATTAGCAAGCATTTCCTATGAGTCAGGTGCTTAAGTAGTAGAAATTCAGCGAAAGAAAAGAGATAATGTCTAATCACAAGAGCTCATGTTATCATGAGAGGAAAGATCTTAGAATAAAATAAATACTTTATCAAGGTTGAAACTTACGTGAATAAAATTAGAGTGAGAGCATAGAGACTAAAAACTGTATTTTTACAGGGCAGCCAGGGAGAGATTCTGACAACATATTGTTTGAGCAGAGAACTCACAGAGATGAGGGAACAAATAGGACAGTGCTTTCTAGGTGAAGAAAATAAGTATAAGCCCTGGAGTAGGATCAGGGTATGTTCCAGAGATAATAAAGAGACCAGTATGGCAAAGGAAAGAATGGTAGAAGATGAGATCTGGAGTCGAGAGCACATAGTGATGTCAGAGTATGGGCTTTGCTTTTGTACTGAAAGATGTAAAATCATCAGGGGATTTTGAAAAGAAGAGTTACATAACTGATTTATTTTCAAAGAACTTCTTAGAATGCTGGGTTGAGAATCTGCTGAGAAGTGCCAAGAACTGAAGTTAGGAAACCAGTTATAAAGTGTTAGCAATTGCTGAAAGAAGTGATGATGGAAATTTGGACTAGATGAGGGCCGTGCAGGTACAGATAGCAGCTAGATACTAGACTCTAAATAGAACCAGTATAATTTGCTTGTAGGTTAGATTTAGGTTATAAGGAAAATGAAGAAGTTTAGGATTATTCCAAAGATTTTGTTCAGAGTTAATGGAAGAAGGGAATTTCTATTTACTGAAATTGGAGGGTGGGGGCAACGTTGTGGGAAATACAGATTTGGGAGTATGTTAAGCCAAATAATGTGTTCTCAAAGATGTCAATGTCCTAATCTCCAGAACTTGTACATATGTTACCTTGCATGACAGCTGGAACTTTGTATGATTAAGTTAAGGAACTTGAGGTGGAAAAATTGTGTATTACCACGTGGACTCAGTTTAATCAAAAGGTCCTTATATGAGAAAGGAGAAAAGGAAGGGTGGGAGATAGGGAGTGAGGGAGAAAAGACAGAAGGAAGGTCAAATCATAAAAGGAGATATGATGACAGAAGTCAGGGTGGAAACAGTGTCAACTTTGAAGATAGAAGAGAACCAAGATAGAAAAGAACTCTAGAAGTTGGAAAAGGCAAGAAATAGATCCTCCCCTAGAATCTTCAGAAGGAATAGAGCCACTTTAGAATTCTGACCTTCAGAACTACAAGATAATAAATGCATTTTATGCCACTAATTTTATGATAATTTGTTATAGCAACAGTAATAAATTAATACAGAGGGAATCCAGTGATGCATGCTGAACATACTCCAGCATCTGAGTGGAGATTACATAATGTTGTATATATGAACTTACATTTTAGTCAGGCTGGATATTTTTTAAATCATCAGCTTATAAATGATGTTTAACACCTTTTGATTGGATGAGATCACCTGGGAAGGGAGTACAGACTCTCCCCAAAAAGCAGGAAGTAGAAGTTCCAATATCTGATCCCTAAGGCAACATGAAAAAAATGGAACTAGCACAGGAAAAAAAATAGCTAGAAAGACAACCATGAAAAGAGAAACCTTGGAATGTTACCCTCCTCAAGAAAGATGGAATGGACATGTCTGGCAAACGCTACTTATCACTTGAATCAGATGAAGACAGAGAAATAATTATTGGAGTGATACCATTTATATAACAACACTATTTACTTTTCATAGACCTTTACATAATAATATATAAACCACACATGGAAATAATATACACCAAACAATATAGCATTCTCTCTGAGTAAAGACAGAAATGAGAAGGGAAAAAAATAGGTTCAAGGAGGGACACACAGAATTTTAACTGAATATGTGTTCCAGCTAAATATGCAAAACATGAGGCAAAGAGCAAAATGATAGGATTTGTAAAATATAGTGAGTACTAGGGGTTTATTATATTAAACTCTGGCTATTTTAACTAGTTCATAATTTTAAATACATTCTACAATGGACTGTTTTTAATTTAATACATATGTGAAAAGCACAGGTAGCTAGCTAGAAAGGGATAGATAGATATGTATATGTGAACATATACATACATTTATACAAAAATATTTCAGAAGGAGCAGCTCTGGCAAAAGAGGTCAAAGTAAAATTAAGCAATTGGGACCACATCAAACTGAAAAGTTTCTGCACAGCAAAAGAAATCACCACTAAAACAAAAAGACAACCCATGGAATTAGAGAAGATAGTCATACAACATACATCAGATAAGAGCTTAATCTCTAGGATATATAAAGAGCTCACACACCTCAACAACAACAACAAAAAAAAGGCTAATGACCCACTAAAACATGGGCAAAATAACTGAATAGACACCTATCTAAAGAAGATACACACCTGCAAAAAAGTTCTGCATCACTCATGATTAGAGATAGGCAAGTAAAAACTAAAATGAGATACATCTCACACCAGTGAGAATGGCCTATATCAAAAGGAATGGAAACAGCAGGTGTTGGAGGGGGTGTGGAGAAAAAGGAATCCTACACTGTTGGTGGGGATGTAAATTGGTGTAACCTTTTTGGAAAACAGTGTTGATATTTCTCAAACAAATAAATATTAAGCTACCATTTAATCCAGCAATCCCACTCTTGGGTATATACCTAGAGTATACAAAATCTGTAATCAGAAAACAAAATATTTACAACCCAATATACATAGCAGCATAACTCACAATAGCCATGACATGGAAACAGCCTGAATGCCCATCAACAGATAACTGCATAAAGAAACTATGGTTTATATACTCAACGAAATTCTATGCAGTTACTGAAAAAAAAAAAAAAATGTGTCTTTTTTAACAATCTGGATGCAACTGGAAGGGATCATGTCACGTTGTCGGGAAGTAAAAGAGAAATACAGGATGATTTCACTCACATGTGGAATATAATGAAATGAAACAAATAGATAAACCCCAGCAAAAACTCACAGGACACAGGATGATGGCTGCCAGAGAGTGGGATGTGGGGAGGGAAGAAAAGAGGGGAAAAGGTGACGGTAAAGGACACTGGAACTCTGGTAGTGGGTGTGGTGTGAAGTATCGACTGAGATGTAATTTCAATATCTTAAAATAGATATAGTATTGTGAACAAAATAAACAGTATATGTTACTATAAAATATTTCAGAGCAAAATAACATTAAAAATTTGCATAAGGTATACAGTAGTTTATATTGGGTTAAAGATACAAATGACACTTTTGAACCAGCCCTGGTCTGTGGTCCAACAAATCAAAACTTTGATATTTACTTAGAAAATCAATGCTATTTCAGAGAAAATATATTTAGAACTATGCAGGAAATTACAGTATAAGAGATTAATTTCTTATGGTTATAGAAGTTAGATCACATATGAATATAACAAACTTGACATAGTAAAGAATATAGGAGACTAAAAGTTAAATTATAGAAGAATAGTTAAGAGTAAATGCTCATAATGATTCTTTCCTGTCATTTTAGGAGTAGTTGTAAAAGAGGAAAGTGTAACTCTGTTACTTGGTATGAGGTATAATGGTCTAAAGAGTAAATAGGTAAGTATAACATTTACATGTCATTAGTCATAAGGAAAATGCAAATTAAGCCTCAATGAAGTAGGACTACACCAGGGAGCAGAAAACTTTTTCTGTAGTCAGATCATAAATATTTCAAGTTTTATAAGCCAGATGGTATCTATCACAGCTACTCAATTCGATCATTGTTGAGTGAAATTTTAAAGAGAAAGCAGCCATGGAAAACATAACCAGGTAAGCATTCTTATGTTTTAATATAGCATTATTTATAAAAATAGATGGACTGAATTTACCCACCAGGTCACAGTTTATTGACTTCTACCCTACTATTTCAGGAAATGTCTAAAATAAAAAGACTGTTCCAAGGGTTGTTAAGAATAAGCAACTAGAATTCTCATACGCTGCTAGTAGGAATGTAAACATGTATCCTCTCTAGAAACTGCTAGTCAGGTTTTTTTTAAAAAAGACTGACCATATACCTACCACATGAACCAGTTGTTTTTTTCTCAGTATTTACCCAAGAAAAATGAAGTATAAAATCATATACATAACTTTCAGAGTAGCTTTACATGCAATAACTAAAAACTGAAAACAAATGTTCATAAACAAGTAAAGGAATACACAAACTTCAGTGTATCCATACAGTGGAATAATACTCAGTAATCAAAAGAGAGTACTAATAAACACAATATGGGTGCCTGTCAAAGGATTTATCCAGATGGAAAGATGTCAAGCAAAAAAAAGTACCTACTAGATGTTCCAAATTATGTAAAATTCTGGAAACAGAAAATTAATTCATAGTGACAGAAATGAGGTTGTTATTTGAAGTTAACAGTGGAGGCAGAAAAGGGAGGATTACAAAAGGTTAAGTCTACACATGAAAGTGGTGGAAATGTTAATTGGCTGTTTCAAGGGTGTAGAGGCATCAAAATGTATCCAATTATAACATTCTAAATATGTGCAAAACAATTGTGACAAACATAAAAGGAGGATGATACAGAGAGATTATTTCCCTAAAGAGTACCATCACTTCACCATAAATAAGGCTGCATTTGACTCCTTTGCCACCCATTCTACAACTTATTAGTTAGACATCTTCACTAAATTACTGAACTATAAAGATATCAGTATTCAGATTTAATTATTAAGTCATTAAATTCACAGGCAAAATGAATTGTTGTAACTAATGCAGGATACTAGTAACTAGTAATCACCATGGTCACCTTTTAAAGCCCACAAAGAATTCAGCCTGATTTTAGTGTAGTCAAGTTCAAATTAAATAGAAAAAATATGTTTCAATATAAATTTGACTCACCAAATTTGCTGGAATGTCCTTACATGAGACTACATGTAAGATAAACTACTGTAAGGTATATTATAAGATCATCTGAGATAGGCATTATTGTTGTCATTACTTCAGACCGTACTGATCTGTTAGCCAAATATTTGTGCAGGGAATGGACCACATCTTGTGTTTCACTGTGTACCCAGAACCAAGCCTGGTTTCTAACACAAGAGTTATTCCGCAGTACATTTACTGTTGAATTAAGAAACTGTGTACCTGGCCTGGGGTTCCCTATGTTGTAAATATCAAAATTAGGACTCAAACTTAGGTCATCAAGACTCCAAATCCTATTCACTTACTTCTTACTATTAACGCCAGTTAAAAATTAGAAAGAGCCTAAATATTCAATGGCAAAGAAATAATTAAATTCATTTAGCTATGGTAACTCTGTGGAGTAACAGCCAGCCATTAAAACATTAATTAAGAAAAACTAAATAGCTGTAAGAAAAAAAACTCAACATTAATGGGAAAAAAATACTAGTTCTGCTTTGATTACAATTATGTAAAAAATGATGCAAACATTTCAATAAGAACTGGAAGGGAGTAAAATATTAAGCAAGCTGTTGTATGGTGGTTAGTGATAATATATTTAATTTCCATTACTATCATTTAATGGGAACTTCTAAAAATTACTTTCAAAATTAATATAAGCAACAACATAAATAAGCTTATATTATGTGAAACCACTTTTTAACCCATGAGTTTTTATTTAAACATCACCTCAGCCATTCTCATTTCAAAATAAATGTGATAAGGAAGTTCTTGAAAAAGCAAATCTTAAGCTAATATCTTTTTGGTGGTTAATGTGAAGTATGGGGAGCCAATAGGATTCTCCACACCTATGGCAATAAGGCTAGTAAGTCTTGCCTGCTTTCTCAAAAGGTCATGCTCATAAGTATCTTCCATTTCTCTGAACCACATCTGCAAATTCTACATAATATTAGCTATGCTGACAATCATTTTTAAGACAGGAAGTTCCTAATGATCAAATTATCTTCATGTTCCCATCTTCCTCAGTTAAGTGTTAAACCAACAGCCTCCAGAGAGAAGGTGAGGCATTCAGAGGGCCATGTCCACTTATTTCTGAATCTTTCTTGCCCCTCAGTTTAAGAGACTTTACTCCAGTCGCCACAGACTTGGGTCCCTGTGGCCCCCAACGAAACATCACTACCGATGGACCTGCCTGGGCAACAGGTTACAGCTCCCAGTTTAAACACTTGCACTCCAGTTCTAAAACTTCCCAGATGGTGGCCAAAGTGGAACACTTGACTTTTCCAACATTCAGTCTTCTTGGGTGTTAAATGGCAGTCAATTCATTGTATTATGATGGATCACTGAGAGGATGTAAGTAAAGAACCTTCCCCATAGTAAGTACTTATTAATGTTACGTATCAAATATAGTAATACTTAATAGTAGCATTATTATTCCTTACCAAGGCCCTCCAGGCACAGCCGGATGGCTTAGCAGTTAAGTCCACACATATCCCAAGGGCCTGAGTTCATGAACACTGTTCTGAGGGAAACAACCAAGTTGAACAACTAAATAAAATAAATACTTTCCCACTCTCTCTCTTCCTGGCTGCCTGCTCACCTTCATTCTTCCCTACACCTTTCCTTTAGGGGGAAAAAAGGCCCTCCAATAGCTCCTGTAATTCCTATAGCACTCCTGCTGACTTTTAAAGCTCTTCACCAAATCTTTAACACATTATCATTTGCCTAATTTTCTACTCATCCTCTTATACATTTTTTTCATATTATTTCATTGCTCTCTTACCTCTTAGCATTATTTGTACTTGAAATCCTTTCCTGACTTTTAATAGGTCTATAAAAATGATTTGTTTAATGATATCTAAATTTGGCATTTTCTGCTCAGTCTTTAAATGTTTATTCAAGCTATGAGCAAAGAACTTCTCTGAGTGTTTGGCATTAGAAACTGTTCTAGTCAGGCAGTGAGTTAAAAAAAAAAAAAGTCTAATTTTTTGGTGGGGAAAAATGGATTAATACCACAGTCAAACTTAAAGGATGCAAAAGTGATAGTCTATTTATCCCATTTAATTCATGAGTGTGGCCTGTAAAACAATCAGATAAGTTATGGTGATATGGTGAAAAAATACAAATACTAACAATTAGTGTTAGTCCTAATCACAGCTTCTGTAGCAGATAGGCATCTTTATGAGAGCATATTAATATAACCCTCGGTATGTCATACTGCCTGTTGGTGATGAATGTGTTCTATTCGGCATCCATCAGGAAAGAAAATCAAGAGCACTTCCATCCATTTGATATGAACAAGCAAATGTTGACAGTCTTGTTGTAGAGCTACTCTACTGCCTTCTATCACGCTATAGTCTGAGAGGCTTGAACTATCTCAACACTGCAGAACATTACATTAATACGCTATATTAATGACATCATGTGAATCAAACCTGGTAAGAAATGGCAGGTGTTCCAAAAGTCTCAATAAGAAACATACTCATAAGAAGGAAAGAGAGAAACCATACAATATGTTAGAATCTACTGTACCCATACTGGGATACCTGCTTGAAAATAAAAGACAAGTTATCGCATCTCACATCAGTCGTCACTGGGACACTGAGCGTGTGGGCAGCCTCTTCAGGTTTTGGAAGCAGCAAATTCCACATAGAGCAATATGGTCCAGTTCATTTATTAAACGACGCAAAGACTGAAGTACTTACTGCAATGGGATGACAGAGGTTGTCAGTCAATGTCTTTTAAAAGGAAAGTAAGGAGTAGAGATTAAAAACACAGGGTCTGGAATCACATCTCTATTTAGAACCCGTCTACTACTTACTAGCTGTGTATCTTTGAGCAAAATTCATTCCTTCCCTGATATTCAACTTTCTCATCTGTAAACTAAGAGGACCCCAATGGATGTCTGAAACTGCAATCAGCACAAAATCTGTGATTAGGCTGACCATATTTCCTTGAGACAAACATGGGGTGGGGCCCAAAAGCCTCAACAGACTGAGCCTGAGACAACTCAGTTTGTTCCACATTAGAGATGGCCCTGGTTTATGAAAAATGAGACAAAATTGACTGTCAGGAAATATGAAAACAAACGGTACTGTCCCATTTAAAATGGTATGTGTGGTCAGCCTACCTAGGATAAAATTTAATTCATAAATGAGGTATATAGCAAGAGATTAATAACAATAGCTATTGGTCCATGGGTGACTGTGGGTAACTGAAACTGAAGAGAAGAGGGGATTACTTTACTAATAGTACTCACCCCATAGAGATGTTTAAGGATTATTAAGACTTAATACCTGGCACATGTAAAGTTACTATAATCATACTGAAAGCATCTCCAGTATAAAAGAGCTAGATATTTTGAGAAGTGAGAGAGAGAGATGCTCAAAAAGAATTCTCAACATAAATGTTCAAGAGCTCCTTTTAATAAGTAGGATGAAAAGGCTAAGGATTATTTTGTCAAAAGAAGAAGTAAAGGGGTAGTTAAGTATAATGCACTGACAAGTAGGGTCACAGTATGATGGAACCAAAGAGATACTGGAAATGGGAAAGGAGACCCATACACAGAAGAGGTGAAATTGAATATAAGAGATGGGTGGAGTAATAGAAAATAGGCAGATACATCAAATCAGAAGATATTTTTAATTCAAATTATCTTTGTATTGTTAAGCTTATTCATTTATACTATGCTTTAAGACCTAACATGATTTTACTTTGATCTGGAATTATCTTTAATATTTTTAGATAGATACTTATCAACCCATTTTGGTTTTAATAGAATTATTATGTTTATCATTTTTTTCAGTAAAAAGTTGTTCACACATTCATCTACATTCTACAAATAGGTAATGATTCTTAGATTAAAGATGAACAAATTAGAAGATCTTAATGTTGGAGGAAGAAAGTTAGGAAGGTTTGAGAAGGTCAGAAATATATTTCAGGTTGCAGAGAGTGCAGGTCAGTGAAGAATAAGTATCAGGGCCTTTAGTAGGAGAGACAAAGCAGTTGATGAAAAAAAGAGAGGATTCAGATAATTCCCATGTAGGAGAATTGAAATTTAGAAGGGCAGTGGGGGCACTCTTTTCTTGCAGCTACAACTGACAGCACTCTGTAAGATCTTGCAAACTGGGGAAGGTGATTAACAAAGGGAAGAAATCATCAGTCATTGAGGAAATAATTGCAAAAATAGCAGGCAGAAGCATGTCTGTATCGTTAAGAAGTCTGTCAGTGGGAATCAAACAAAACTGGAGCTCATAAAACCCCCAGCACACCTAGGCAATAAATATAATCTTTCTCATGTCATTTGTTTAATGATTCTCATTGGTGTAGATTTCAACAGGGACAACCCATCCAAGGTTGACAGAGTGGCTTTGAATGTGCCTAGAAAATGCACAGTTGACTTATTATGTAAACCATATGAATTATATGAAAATGTGAGCTCATCATACTCAAATGTCTAACACTGTCTGAATTGGTCCTAGAGTGAGACTCCAAGGGTTAACATGTCAGTTCCAGCTCTGTATGTAGCCATTGACTTTACTTAACATCCCCAAGTCTCAATTCTTTTATCGGTAATATTAAGATAATAAGGACACATATATGAGGGACAGGATAGGGAAAGGAGGGGCACCTCTAATACTGTTAAAGAGGATAACATGTACAGGCAGGAAATTAACTGCCCCAGTCTAAAGCATACTAAAAATAAGCCAGTACCCCCAGGTAGGTCAAAGACGACCCAAGCCCCAGGCATACTGGGAATGAGTTTACAGAAAAGATATTTTCTTAGTAATCAGGTCCCTAGCCATGTCCTTAAGAGCACCCACCTAAACACCAGCCATACTGGGAATGGACTTACTGTCCCTAGCAACAGAAGTCATATTCCTAGCAAGTCCCACCTAAATATCAGTCACACTGGGAACAGGAATACCTTCCCTAGTAACTCATATCCATGCTCTTAGTTACACCTACCAAGAGAAGAATACCATCCCTTGGAATATAAGAGATTCCCTTAGCCTATACTTCCTCTTTTAGTAGCTTTCCTACCTGCAGAGAACTTCGTTTCTCTGTGACGCTTCTAATAAACTTGCCACATGTGCTATTATAAAATGTCTCTCCTTGAATTCTCTCCTGGATGGACACCACCCCTCATTTGTGCCTGTGATCACTCCCATCATATTGTAGGATAGTTATAAAATTAGATGAGTTCCTATCTGCTTAAACCAGTGCCAGGCCAAAGGAAACAACCTACACATGTCTGCTAGTATAATCTATTTAGGGAATACCCTCTTCCTTACAAACTAACTGACAAGATAAATTCTGTTAACTTTTAGATTTGATATACTGAAAGATGAGATATTTCAATTATTTCACAGTGTCCAGTTTTAAAGTAAGTGTTTACAAAAGTAACTAAAAATGAGGAGAGAGAGGCATAATTGTGAGCCATCACAACTGTTCCCAGAATGGCTGTTTGTGGGCGTCACTACTAAATCAAATAAAAAACATTCAACATACCGTTTCATTTGTCATAGTTTCTTTGTCAGTTACAAAGATTTAAATCTCTTCACATATAAGTTTCAGAGCTGTGTTGATCCTACAAAGGCTAACATAAATTAACTGCTTCCCAAAATCTTTTTTCTTTTTAATTTGAATGAAGTGGGTTTCTGGAGGAGTGAGCCTTGAAAAGTTGTGCTTTTGTACTTCGATTTTCCAGCAAAGTTCTGAGCAACTAAACTGTATTCCTGTCAGGTGTCATATCAGAGCACTCATCCTCTAGTGCAGTAGAGACTCCCAGAGCATTTTCTTCAAAATAACAGAAACTGAACAAGCAGAACATTCTTTCCAAGATAGTAGAAATAGAGGTTTTTGAAACAGATGCTTACTTTGGAAAAGTTTCCAACTAAACTCCCCTGACAAACATACACCTCAGGGACATGGTCCTGTGTGATGTGCAATTAATAGAACTGTGGCTAAAGCTGTGATATTTCAGCAAAAGAATTTCCCCCTCAACAAATATTCTCCAAAACCAAATGACCAGTGGCAGAGATCATCTTACCTCTGAACCAGGTTAGAAATTCATGTTAGAAAGATGGAAAATGTTCATACAAAAATTTCCATGATCATATATGATACCAAAATGCAACATTGAAATATTTCCTTTTCTGATCTAAGGCTCTCTCCATATTTTTTCTGGAAATTATTGTTGGAGGCTATTTCTCTCTGTTAGTTGCATAATCATTAAATAGTCAGAATCTAGCCTTAGAGGAAAAATTCATCTAGATATTCCCTAAGGACTCAAAATCAATCTAGATAATAGCCAATAACAGAACTCAATCTAGATGAGACAGGAATTGGAGTATTGGCCTATTATAAGTATTTGACATAATTTTATGACTTTGGGGAGACTGCTACTTATTCACAGCAAGACTACTGGTCAGTGAAGTGCAGGATATGGCAATAGATCTGTCAGGTCAAGTCATTAGACACTGTATTGCATCTTTTTTAACCTGAAATATGCTAAATATATTAAAATACCTTGTATTAAATGTAATAACATGCCTTATGCATGTGAACCATCCTAGATAAAAATTATTGTAAATGTCTACTCACCATCTTGCCACTGCTTCTCACAGCTATCTCTTATTTAGCAGTTCCACTGATCATTATTCCATCACTTCCCTGACCCCCTGATCTCACTGATCTCATTTTTCCTTCATACATTAGGTCTGATTCTCCATTAACCCCCTTGGTTTGACGCCCCAGGCATGGTTCTGAGTTCTAGCTTCTCACAGCATGTCATGTGGCACCTGCCCAGGGTTAGCCTGACATGAACTTGACCTCTTTCTGAGTAAGAGGACAGTTTCAAATAAATATTCTAATTTCAGTATGAGTGCCAGATACAGTACAGAGGGCAGGTATCAGATTCATCTCCAGTCAGACTAGGCAATTCTTTGTGACCCTCAGAAATACTGATTTCAAGCTGAAGTTCATAAATGATAGGTAGCATCATTCATTTTGCAGAGAATTTAAGCACTTTGATGGGGGTCAGAGGTGAGATTTTAGTCCTTCTGTCTAGAAAAAATGTGTCTCAGCCCTACGTTAGGAAGAAGTAAAAGACAAGGCAGATATAATAACAGTCACTGGAGCACTGGGACTGAGGCTTTAATCACAATAGTAAGAAGTGAGGCCCACATGTCTGACCATGGACCTTTGATGCCAGAACACATAAGTGACCTCAATCCATTATTACATTCCAGAAAGAGAATCCAGTTGCAGTAGGGGTGACAGTAGAGACAGGATGATTTGTTCCCACTTCTCACTGTGCCAACATGTTTTCCCTCCAGCCCCATCCTGTTCCCTCCAACTCCTGTTTCTCATGGTAACATCTAAGGGAAAGACTTACTCAGAACTGCAGTTAAACTGCCACCCAGGCGTAGGCTGCCAATAGGCAGAAAGGCTTGGCACCTAGTAGTTCCTGTGCAAAGAGAAGCTTCTGTCTGTTTTTCTGTTTGGTTTAGTCAGACAGATAGAAATCTCAGATGAAACTGATATGAGTAATGAAGTAATTTATAAACTGTTTGCCAGCAAAGTAATCTTCCTGTAATCTGCCACATTACATACATAGGCAGACTCCAGGCAATTAGCACACAGAGAATAAGTACAAAGAGGAAAATTCTTCATCATGTATTTTCTCCCCCCCCCCCCCCCGCCCCACCCTTGGCTTTAAATAAGCGTTCTAAATTCTCTATGATGGTGAGCAACATTTCTTTGGTTTTCCTGGAAGCCTTCACAAGTTGAGCACTGTAAGTACCCTGAACAAACTGAGATGCTTCACCCGGCTTGTAATTCAAAATCTTTAATTGGAGTCTTCCTGTGGCACAGATAACATGTGTGATTTGGGGCATATCAGTTGACATATTCTGTCTCCAAATATAATCTAAGGCAATATTAAGATTTACACAAAATATTTCCTTGATCTTTTAATTATGTTTCTTTTATTTTTTAAAGGAAAGGTACGGGTAGGAAGGACGGTGACCAGAGGCAGACAGATAGGAAGAGAGAGGAGGAAAAAGCACTTTATTTATTTACTTTATTCAGTTGTTCATCTTGGTTGTTTCTGCGGGTCACAAACCTGTAACCTTGGGATGTGTGTGGACTGTACCCAAACCCTAGTCCACCAGGGGGCGCCATAATCATATCAAAGACTTGATCAAGGAAGATGTGCCAACATCAACCAAACCCTAAGCAATGTTTTCCTTTTCCCTTCTGCTCTTTGTTTAGAAGCAAAGAAAGTTGAAAAACAGGTGACATCAACAGTGGAGTAGTTTCAAATATTTCAGTATGTATTAGGAAATGTCTATACTTGTAGTATAATGTGAATATGTACATCAAGAAGAATCACTTTCTTACAAGTATACTTACCCACATGGTCATTTTTCCTACGCCCACTCATTCCTGTCTTTCTGTTTTACCTAAGAGAGTGAAAATCTTAAAAAAAAACAATTAGTAAGGTCATAGCCTAAGAACTGAGTTCCACTAAAAACCTGAGATTCCTTAAGAATTATAGAGCATTTCCTATCCCCACAGGCTTTATGTGATTGTTAATTGTATATATCAATTTGTCTGGGCTAAGGGCCCAAGAGCTGGTATAAATCATTCTTTATGGGTGTGTCTATGAGGGTGTCTTTGGACGAGATTACCATTTGAATTGGGAATAAAGAAATTGCTCTCACTAATGTGGGTAGATACCATACAATCCAATGAGGATCTGAATATAATTTAAAAAGTGGAAGAAGGGCAAATTTGCTCTCTCTGTTATGTCAGATTATTTTGTGTGTGTGAATACTGAAGGACAATGGGAGAGACCCAATGACATTTAGAAAATTATGCAGTGCTTCAGGTGAGTGATGATGGTGTTCAAATTCTGGATAATATCTGAAGAGTAGACAGGATGAACTGAAAATGAGGTAGCAGAGAGAGATAAATGAATAATGACTACGAGATCTTGAACTGGAAATCTCAAAGAAAGAAAAATTAACTAGATGAGGAAATTTCAGGAGGAACAAGTTTGGAGGGAAATACCAGCAGACCAGCTTTGGACATGGTAAGTTTAGGGTTCTTACTAAATATCTACATGAAGCTGCTAGGTAGCTGCATATAGGGATCCTAAGTCTTAGGGAAGAATTCCATCTGGATATATAAATCAGGGTGTCCTTATTGTGTAGACAATATTTATGATTATTGGTCCAGATAAAATTGTCTCTAGGAAGAGTAGGTTGAAAAGAAGAGAGGACTCAGTCCTGGGTACCTCCAACATTTAGAGATTAATGAGATAAGAAGAACAGCAAGGAGACTAGAAGAGATATGCAGAAAAGAAGGCAAAGGTGACATCTTAATGGTGAAATGACATGTGTCAGGGAGATAATAAGTTGCTAAATAATACTGATCAAAGATAAACACCTAGGAATGGCTGACTCTGATGGAGGTTACTGGTGATCATGAGACGGGCAGTCTTTTTCTTGCATTAAGACTTTATTTTAACTTTTCATTGTCTTTTCAAGGCACTAAAGTAACTACTTTGAGCTTCCTACAATAATGTCAGGTAAATATTAAGACCCCATTAGTTAAGCAAGTCTCATAACTCCATGAGTCATAAGGGACATGAGCTTTTCTACTCCCTCAGGCACTCTGTGGGGATTAAACATTGGAAGGTGTTTTTAGCAAAAAAAAAAAAACTCATTAATTCATTGAGTGTAGTCCACATGCATCCCAAGGACCCATGCTCATGACCTGGAACCAGGGAAAACAATCAAGATAAACAACTAAAATAAAGTGCTTCTTCCTCCTCTCTTTTCCTAGCTGACTACTTTCCTTCATTTCTGCCTGCACTTTTCCTTGTATATCAAAAAGAATAAATGTATGTAAGTACATCATCAATTTCAATTTGGTTTGTAAGTCCCCTGGTATAATAAATTCCATTAAATTTTTGTTCACTCTTCACTGAGAAGTGTCCTCTTCACCTCTACCTACCCTTTCTCAGCTGAAAGTTGCTTCTAATATGGACTGCAAGAATTGTTCAAGCAGTGCATGCTGTGATTAATAGTTACATTGTCTTATTTGCTCTAAACATTATTTTGTTAACCATTTCTTCTTTTATTGAGACTTTCATTTGTCTGTCTCCAGGAAAGTGATTTTATGATTTCTAAATGTGTGCTTGTTTCTGAGGTGTCACACTCAGACAACTAGAGTGCTCTCTTCTGGTGGAGAGGCAGTTAATGTGTATATAATTCAGATTATGTTTTTTGTGTTGTTTCTTTCCTCTTGATATGAGACTCATTTGTGCTTCTTATATTATTACTGCAATCAAGAAAATTAAAAATAATAGCCTAAATTAATTTGCCTTGAATATGTATGAAACATCTGAAGAAGAAGGTTGCAAGTAAATAAATGATCACATCCTAGATTTAAATTTGCCTGCTACCCCTCACTCTTGGTTGATCACACCCTTGTAAGTGTTCATCAAAACCCTTTCAGTTTAAATTGTCAAAACCAAAATCAAACTTGCCAAAGCAAAAAAAAAAAAAAAAACAGAAAGAAAGAAAACAAGAAGAAGGAGGAGAAAAATTCTTGTTTTTTTTCATGAAAAATCCAGGAGATGTTTGTTTTAGCTTGGGGCATCCTGGGCTCAGGGACTCAAAAAAGTGATGGAGACCCCTGCCCGGGATCTATTTCCTCAGCAGACTCCATAGTCAGGATCTCAGAGATGGAGATACTCGTTTGACCTACACCATGCTGTCTGCATGCATTTTTGACTGAAAGACCATATAATTATTCTTAGAACTGGATCTTATATGATAATAATAAGCAAGGTTATTCTCCTAAAGCAAACAACAGTAACAAAGTGCTATTACCAAAACAAAAAATTAGGGGGAAAATGGGGTCCGATTTCATCTGAGCATCTAAAGAGGACTCTAGGTGTGCCCCTGCGGCTTAGCAGATAAGTCTGCCACCTTTGGCTGGCAGAGACCACATACAATCCAAGGACCCAGGTTCCCATTTCAGGGCTGAGAGGTACAACCAAGAGGAACAACTAAATAAAATGAATAAAATTCTTTACAAAATAAAAATAAAAAGGACTCGATATTATAATTTTTTCATGTAAAAGCAGATATGGTTAGCTAACTGATGGAGAAGTGTGGCAGCAGTCAGTATTGCTGAGCATCTTATTTTTATTTTTATTGAAATAGCATACCATTATAGCATCATATGTTTCAGGTGTGTACCATTATAGATCAACATCTGTACCTACTTCCTTAAGTTCTGTGTTTTAACAGATGCTGTCCTGAGTCTACAGATGAGAAAACTGAGACGTAGAGGTGTTCAGTAATTTGCCAACAACGTCATAACTAATGAGAGACAAAGCCAGAATTGGAACGAGAAGGTGAAGCTCTGAACTCATTATTGTCCTCACCATGATGTTCAGCACTCCTGCCATAGAATGAGAGTAACATTGGATGCAATCAATACTGAAAATGGGTCACCCAAGAAAGGTGGAAAGCCGTCCTTGATGTCTGTTGTACTCTAAACCATGTCTGCAGCCCAGGAGTAAGTTCCAAAAAATAATAACATTTCTTTACACATTTTTTGTTTTCAAAGGAAAGGTGCAGACAGGAATGAAAGTGCATAGACAGGCAGGCAGGAAGAGAAAGGAGAGAGAAGCATTTATTTACTTTTTCTACTTGTTCATCTTGGTTGTTCCCCCAGTCCTGGGTTGCAAACCCAGGTCCCTGGGATGTACACACACCGTGTCGGCAGGCAGCCGCAGACTCAAACACTAAACCAACAGGGCTCACCTCCTTACACCTTTTAAGTGAATTCAAGGGATGCCCCATCTATAATCCAGGGTGTTCACATAAAATGGCCTTATATTAAGATATTTTTGTGTTGTATACTTTTCTCTGAGGTCTGAAAAGCTTTTCTGTACTTACCAACTCATTAGAATTGTGTGTGAAACTTACAAACTTGGGGAACGATTTAAAGTCAAAAAAAGAATCATGCTGTCTTCTGTCCTCTGCCAGCCTACTGAAACCTTTTTAAGAAACGTGAATGCAATATGCATGTATTACAAAATGGAGTTCTAGTCAAAGATGTAGGCACCTCTTGCTTTGTTTCTCTGCATAGGTACCCTGAAAACATGCAGCTTCCCTCAGTACTTTGAACTCTCTCTCTCACAGTATTAAATAATTTCCATAGGAACTAGAACTAAGAGAACATCCTGAATTCATTATGTATGCCACTTAGCAGAGGTTTTTAATTTCCCTTTCTCTCCTTTTGTTAAAAAATAACTACCAACACATATTTCTAAATGGTGTTAACTCCTGGACAAGCCTGGAAAATGATGTCTGATTAACTCACAAAGGTGCTTGTTCTATAGAATGTAAGACCTATGTTTAAAAAAGATACTTTGCAGCTTAGATGAAGGAGAAAAGAAATTCAAATGTTTTCAAAGTAACTCAGTCTTTTAGCCACAGAAGGAAAATCCTGTGCTCAGGTTCTCAGATTTTTTCTTTGTCCTGATAATTTTCCAGCATGTGCTTTTACTCTTCCAAATGCCACATCAGAGTCACAGATGGCAGCATGATTTAAGCAGATTTGAGCTTCTTTGCTCTTTAATCCAAATCCTCAATCAGATGGAAGTTGATATTCATCTCTCAGCTTTCTCCAGCCTTCTGCCCCTTCCTGCTCCTGGTTATTTTCACCCCATTGAGCCTTCAATTGTTGGACCCTATTAGTAATTTTACCAGCATGATTAAAGCACTAAAGAGTTTCAGTAATGTCAATACCATTTCCTAGCACCTCAAGCGTTTCCTTTCTTGTTTCAATTTGTACTTCCAAATCTAAACTAATTGAGGTTATCAGAATGATGCTGGGTGGTTTTGTCCATCTGTATAAAAGTAGAGGCAATGTTGACAGCAGGTTCAGGATTAGAGTCTAAATTAAAATATTATACTTTAGGCTGTTTCTACATATTACAAAACAATTCCCCAATATCCAAACATATGACTTAGGAATTTTTCCATTTTTTTATTTTTTATCCAGATGCTTGACATGGTTTAGGTGTGACCTTAAATCTTTAAGTTACACATAGCATAACACATATCATGATCTAAAATTGCTAATTTTTAATAACCATGGAAATAGTGATCAAAAGATATGAAGATCAAACATGATTTTAAATCGTTAGTTTCTTTTTAGAGAAACAAAAATTTTGGAATGTATACTATTTGAAAGGCCCTGGAAATTTAAGGAACACAATGATAAGTATGAATAGGTCTGCACTCACTTGAATGTATGTAACATAGTTTAAGTGGTTGAGCTAAGCATATTATTATAGTGCTGGTTACTTTGCTGCAAAAAGATCTCTCCTTATAGATGTACTACCAATTTCCACACATTGGTGTGTTGTGACATGCAATTCTGGATTGATTTAATGAGTTAATTTATTGAACAAATACATGAGAACACACTATGTCCTAGGCTATGCAAATAGCACTGGGTAAAGAGAGAAAGTCATCTCTTTACCCAAGAAATATGTATGGTCTAGTAATGAGGCCGTGCCAGCAGACCCTTAAGTATAATGTGTCATGGAATGGGCCATGCATAACAAATAGAGGCCTCTGTACTTATATTTTTATATTCTTCTCCCCTTAGTTTCCAAGTTTCAAAACTTCTCTTTGCCAACCCACCTCTCTCGAACCCAGGTCTCCTGGTACTCTAAAAAGATGCTTGGAAGAAGTATGTAATCAGATGGACTTTAAATGAGGCACCAACAAGTTACATGTCCTTGGACAAATTGCTTCATTTCTCTGAGTTCAGCTTCTTCCTCTATAACCTGGCTATGTTAATACTTCCGCATATAGTTGAGTCAGTTAAGAGAGGTAACTCATATAAGATTCCTAGCAAAGTGCCTTAGTATAAGAAATGTGAGTACTCCCCCAGCACAGTCACAGATTAAATTATCTTAATGGTCATATCTGATGTCTGGCCTTGTTAGTCAGCCTGATTTAGAGTGACAATAGCTAACATTATCATGTATTCACAGTAAACCAAGCATTGAGTTGATATAGTCCACCCAAGCAATCGATCATTCTGACTCTCATCCTGACCAAGGCTATTTTTCCCAAGCATTCCTATCACTCTGGGTCACTCAGCCTCCTGGTCTACTTATGGTTTCTGCATATTTTCACATATTTGTTGTCTGATGGAGCCATACTGCCTTCTTTGATTGTACCTCACTATCCATTATCCCAACTTGAGGCCTCGTGTTCCATTAGCATTTTATCGGAAGGAAAAGTGTCCAGGCATGAAGTTACATAGAAGAACACATTGCAGGGAACAACAGGTATCCTTCTTCATGGCCTTCTCTAGCTTCTCTTTCAAAACGTCCCCCAAACAAATGCTTCCCAAATGTTGCAACCAGACTTGTAATCAAATTCTGCCAGACATTGCTGGCTGAGATAAGCACATAGAAACCCTTTAACTCTTTCCTGCTATTTGCAGTTTGTAATTATCATCTAAGATAAAGAAAACTTGCCATTTTACTATACTACAAGATAAAGATAAATGTCACTGAAAAGAAAAACTGAAAGATGTTTTGAGAAAACAGACTCTCAAGGTACTCATAGGTGGCTTCTCACAATGTCTTTCATTAACCACTTGACAAGGAATTTAAGAAAGCAGACCCTGATAACTTGACAATAATCTTTCATTGGTTATCGACCCTCTTTTGCTTCCTAAAGCAGGTGTTCTAGTTCCATTTTCCCCTTCCTTTGCATAAAAAGCTATGGTTCTGTGAAGACAGGCTCCACTGTGATCCCCTGCATCAAGGGACAAAAGGACTAGCTAGAACTACTTGGATTCTTCAAACTGAAGCAAGCTTTATGATGAAGCTATGGCTAATTTCATAATGCTAGCTCTCCAAAGGTAGAGAGGTGGTGAAATTAGCCACCAATCACTTTGACTACAGTGAAAAGATACAAAGACCTTTCTGCTCAACAATGACACATTTATCCAGTCAGTTCATGGTTCCAAGAGGTGAGACTGACATCCGTCTTCATGTTGGCTTGATAAACACCCGTTGTCACATTAATAATCTTCAAACTCAACACATCTGGAATTAAGAGAAAACTAAATACTTAATCAACTTATGTCCCTCAGTTTTAGATGTTTTGTTAGTCAGTTTGAAATTCTTCTATTAGCTTCTTGCTGTCATCTGCAAATCTGAAGTTTATTTGTGTCACACTCTATTTTTGGCTAGCTTCTTGGTTAAAGTTGTTAGCTTTGTCAATAATTGTTCATATCTATTTTAATTCCCTTTTCAAACATGTTTTAAGGTAACCAATGAAAAAAATTCTTTTGCTTTTAATTTATCATTATCATAGTACACCATTAGTCTAATGATGAATTGTTATGAAGTTCAATAATAGTTGTTATTCCATGCATATACAAGTTCAGATGTCTTCAAAGCAAATTGAACAAACTCATCGTGTTCAAAAACAAACCTAAAATGTGTTCTTCGGCTGCTGCTTCTTAATTCTAAAATTTCATCTTTTTGCTTTGCTACTCAAGCTAGAACCATAGGAGATTTTTTCACTCTTTATCCCTCTAATGCTTTCTCTCCACTTCAACTTTAGTTATCAGGGTCTATTGATTCAATATCCTAAAAATCTCATTATTGTAGGCCTCTCACAAGTCTTCCTTCTACAAGATAGTGCAACCACTGTCACATAATGTACCGATGGTCCTACAAATCCTGTCTTTTACTTACTTAACTTATTCCACAAACTGCAGCCAATGCTAATCTTAGAAAATCTCAAATTTTTTATTCCAGTCCTTTATTTAAAATTCTTTATTTTCCATGTCTCTTATGATCATGGTTTAATATTACCTAGTAGGCCCCTCAGGATCTCAGGTCTGCTCTTTGCTCTCTATACCGACTACTCTCAATCTTGCATGTATTGGCTATACTGGTTTCTCCATCTCAGGACATTTCCATATACTGTTCTCTGCCTGAAATATGCCTCATTCCTCTTATGTCCCTTTACCCAAGCTAATTCCTATTTACTCTACAGATAACAGCTAAAATGTTTATTTAGGGAATAATTTCCTCTCCCATCTATTTAACATACATTTTCAACTAGGCCTTCCATGTTTTGAAATCACCCTAATTATTTTTATGTAGGTCAGTCAATTCACAACAGTAATCACTTGTTTAAAATTTGTATTTCCTGCTAGAATAATAGGAGATAAGAACCTTAATCCATAAATCCAGATGTACTAAGAAAAATTCATTTTGTTTTCTTTAAATCAACTTAAATGCAACCCTGTTTAACTGACATTAATCCAAATCCTACCATTTGCGGATAATTTTAATCCCAATTATTTTGGGGGTTTGTCCTCCTTTCCTTAGCATCATATAAAAATCTGGGTGGATATCTTATTCTGTCCCAAGGCACTGTGGAGACCTATCTTATCTTTGGTTCATGTTAGTGGTCTCATGGGGTCTCCATTTGCTTTGAGCCATGCTTGAGGACTAGGAATCTTTAAATCAACTTAAATGCAACCCTGTTTAACTGACATTAATCCAAATCCTACCATTTGCAGATAATTTTAATCCCAATTATTTTGGGGGTTTGTCCTCCTTTCCTTAGCATCATATAAAAATCTGGGTGGATATCTTATTCTGTCCCAAGGCACTGTGGAGACCTATCTTATCTTTGGTTCATGTTAGTGGTCTCATGGGGTCTCCATTTGCTTTGAGCCATGCTTGAGGACTAGGAATCTTTTCTGGGAGTTATGGGAATTACATGACTTGGAACTAACCAATCTGGACACACTTCTTGTTTCACCATTGCCCAGGGATGCTGCCATGGAAAAGTAATGGTGCCATTAGACTTGCAGATACAGCAGCATCTACTCTCACCCTGCTTCGGGAAATTTCCATTCACTCTTAGTCACCTGAAGGTATTCCTCTTGCCCCATTTCTCCAACTGTGGGTAATGCAAGCACAGCTTTCAGAAGAAAAACAAAAGATGTTTACAGAGTTTCTACTTTATGCTCTCCAGAGAACTCTGAAGCAATAGGCAAATATCTGCTTAAAACAAGAAAGAATAAAATAATACAGAAGGAAAAACACAAAAATAATGTGATGAGAGAAGTCATGAAGGCAGCTCATCCATAGAATGTGAGCATATCAACATGCATATTTGCTAAAAGAATGATGTCAATGGATTTGCATTATTAACTCTAATTATTAAACTATCCGATGTGTTATGTGTATCTGAATGCATGGACAGACACACTTACATGTATGGAACGAGAGACAAGTGACCTGAATTATGGGCAGCAAGGAGAGGGGCTGCCTTTCTGTTTCCTGTACTGCCTATCATAGCCTCACGTGTAACTTCAGCTCCAAGGCCCTCTGTGCACTTGTGGATGCCATTACTCTTGGCAAAATATGAGAAAAATAAATACTCTCCCAATAATACATGAAACCCAGGATGTCTTTTCATAGGCTAGTAACATTTTATCTTCCCCTACAAGGTGGACAAGGAGTGTGAATGACTGGGAGAAAGAACAGGAGGACTTTTACCACATGCGAAGCACAACCGAGGGGTTTTCAGTTTTGTTTTGTTACAGCAGGGTTTAAATCAAGCAGATGGTATAACAAATTATATATTATGATACTTAGATAGCCTGCCTTTCAAATGGACAAAACATTTCCATTTACTTTCCCCAAAGCTGAGATAAGTTTTATTAAAGAAGACTTCTCTTCCTCCTTTATAAAGGTCACAGAGAGAAAGAGAAATGGATTCTGACATAGTTCTTTAGTTATGTTTCTTCTTTTTTTTTCCAGAAGACATCAAGCAATTGAAATAAGTTTGTAGAAATTTCCTTCAACTCTCTAAGATTAAAATATTGCCTAACATATGGCTGATGCTTAAAATATCAAATAAACAAAAATCATTCCTGCAAATCGATCTCTCCACTAGCTATAAACATTTGAATTTTGTAAAATGTGTTTGTTCTTCTACTAATGAAGCTGCTCTGGACTCTACCATCAAGGTACCTGTTCTACAGGACTGATTCCTTTAAAAATAAGCACCCAGATCCAGGAAATATATTTGCTCAAATATAAGTGGGCTGCAATTCAAGTAATTTTCTTCTTATTCACCTGCAGCAACCTTGCTTCTGCTTCTGGGTCTTTCCACAGCTCTCTTCCTTCTTTGACCTTAAAGACTGAGGCACCTTATGATCTGTCCTTTCAGAAATTCAGCTCCCTTTTCAGAGCCTGTTTCTGATTAGACTGCTGCCTCCTAATCCACAATAGACTCTTAGTTGGCCCTCAAAGTTATCCCTGCCAATTCATAATCCTACTCCATAAGCATCAGCCCTAACTGTAAAGAGACAAGATCAGATTACTCTCTTTTAAGATTTGAATCCTTATCAAGTAATTCTGATACTGGATTTCTAATTTTAAAAAGAATCCCAGGATAGAAAAATACCAGGCTACTCTGATATAGGCATCCTGGCCATTATCCATAGCTAATTAATTTCAATCACTGGGAAAGCCAAGTTCTTGAATCAAGATATTCAGACTCCTTTAAACAGAATCCTTCATTAAAAATGAAGTACTGGTGCAAAATCATTCTTTTGTGGAGCTCACTCTGAAGACTGGTTAGGGAACTGCCGTTACCTTTTTGTTCTAAGTCTATGGGTATATTTTCCACAGAGTGATATAAATGCTTAGCAAAACACATGAACCTTGAAGCATTGGATCTAATAAAAGAGTCAACAAGTAGACACATGTCTCCATCTTCCTTACCATAAAAAGTTTCTGATTTTATAGACGCTGTTACTCAACAAAATTATGACAGGAAAAGTACCCAACAAATGCTTACCAGGTGAATGCCACATTGCATAAGACACATGACAAACGAGGATGAAAATCACATCACAGAACATTATCGGGGAGAAAAATAACATCAAAGTATCCAATCATAAAATTATAGTCAAGGATACTGTCATAAGTCAATCCTTCTAATGGAAATAACAAATCTAATAATTATTGCTCATATACCTGAGGGTCAATATTCTAAGAGGCTGATGTTAACCCAGAAATGCTCTCAAGTTCGTACCTGTCTTGTTTCCAGTCTCATCATCCTTCTACCCAACCCAGAACATGTGATCCATCTTTAGCTTCAGCTCTCTTACATTATCAGCAACGAATCAGCCTTAGCAATGAGGAATTTAAGTAATCCTAGACAAATACCTGAATGTGGCACTCATTCCAGCTCTGACTTCACATGTGGAAAAACACATTCACAAGTGCATCTGCCCAGTTTTCTTCCACTTATGCAAGCTTCATAAAATCATGGCTTTAAAAACCAGATGAGAATAAGTCTAATTCTATTTTCACTGAGAAATTTTAATATCTTATTCCTTGTTTATGAAATGAAAATAAACATTTATGTGCAGAATTGTTATAAGCATTCACTGAGATGATAAATAAGATGATAAATTTTAAAAAACCCTTACTACAATTCTTGAATTTATTCCTCTAGTTTTAGCTTGATATCTTGTTTGCTGACACTTTAATTATCTCATTGCAAAAATTTTAGTACTTTAATTGGGCATTTTTTTCTTCTAGACCTGCACTGTCCAATATAGTAATACTAGTCACGTGTTTATTTAAATGCAAACATTAATTATTAACTTATTATTAATAAAATTAAATGTTCAGTTCTTGAGTTGTACACTTTCAAGAGTTTAATTACCACAGTATAGATGGTGGTTATTATATTGAACAACATAAATAAAGAGCATTGCCATTATGGTAAAAAGTTCCATTGGACATAGATAATATCTAAAGTACTTACAAATACATTCCATTGCTTAGTTCAGAAGCATTTCAAGCCTTTTCCTTAAAGTATCAACAAATGCCAGACATCCCAGAAACTAGCTGCTTCTATGATACAAGTTGTTGAATTTGAATATCATTCATGATTATTATGATTACATGAATAATAAGATTTTTATTTTTGAGTCTTACATCTTAGTTTAGAACATTAGTGCATAAGAGGAATTAACCTGGGGTCTAACTAGCTCTAGAAGCAGAAATCATGTTAAATATCCTTAGAAGATTTTGAAAAATTTCTCTTCAAAAATTTAAGAGCTGAACTAAATATTCCCAAATACTGAGTCTCAGAGAAATACCAATATATAGTACTTTATTTTCAATTTAATAGTGTCTCTATGAAGTCATGAAACATCTCCATTTGTTTCAAACTCTTTAAATTATATTACTCTTTAATGATGTGAAGTGAGAGACTAGATACGTCACTCACAAAATTTCACCACTTTTTCTGTTATCTTTCTGTTATTACCTTTCAGAAAAAATCAGTTGCCCTTCAAAGAGAATTCTTTTACTTCTCTAGGAACACTTTCTCTAGAGCGGTTACCAGCTCAGAGAGAAATACTAACTCACCTAGTAGAGAAAAATCATGTGGCTTAAAATACAGCATTTGCCATTATTCATTATTTGTTCATTCAATCAGCAAATATTATAGAGTATCTGGTATGGGCCAGACTCTTGGATAAATGTTGGAGCTACAGTGATGAACAAAATAAACATGTTACGTCTTTTATGATTCCTATGAATGAATGTTTTAACTGAGTCTGACTTAGATTAATAAAGTCATAAGGTTTTTCAGTTGCTTTATTTTCTTATCCCCATATTAAATGGTTCATTTTTCTGTCATCATGTGTATTGAAAAAGAGACACTGTACTACGAACATCTTCATATTCCAGTCAAAATTATATTCTCCAAAGTTATCTAGTCCTGGTTCATCTTAACCAGTCTCCAGCTTGGATAAATCAGCAAGATGACAAATATTTTTCACCTATGATTAATTGGCATTTCTCTCTGAGCTATTCTGAGATGATGCATTGAGAAGAATACAGAGGGTAGATGTAAGTAGAGGGGTAATCTTCCATGCAGTCAAGAATTAGAGTATTTTAGGTATGCCGAGTTGCTTGTACTACCAGAGAATAAAATGAGGGGAGGTAGATGAAGGTAGAGTCAGAAAGTAAAAAAGGGCAAACATGGATTACACTTAAATGACTTATCTCTGAACTGCCCAAGTGCTCTTTGGTGACTCCCAGTCTGAACCAGTACCATCCTTTATGCTATTGTTTTTTCTTAAAAAGCTCTTTCTCTTTAAAACTTGCCCCTAACAAAGGTATATATTCACACACAAATCCTCTCATGATCATTATCATTAAAATTAACATTCTTAAAATTGTACACTAAGCTTGATGGATTTTCATCCAAGGGAACTAAATTTGAGAAAAACTAATAAAATTAAGTTCTTCATGCAATTATCACTAACATAAAGTACTACTCAAACTGTTAAGGAAAATTAAGTCAAGATAATCACATATACTCAGTACATTTTTCTCGAAGTGAAGAAGATAAATGTATATTTAGTTCACAAAAGATAGGAAAACATAACAAAACAAATTATACTGTGAAATCCTAGACCCAATTTTTTTTCCATTTTTCATTTCTATGCCGAATAATGTAAATATTTCCTAAATGATTAGTTAAGGAATTCACAAAGGAGAGTTGATGTCTCAACATGGTCGAATAATATCTTCTCCAGACTTTCCTCTCTAAGAGCACCTAGAAGTCAACTACATTCACTGGCATCCACAGTAGTACTCCTTCAAAGGACACATTTTGGTCCAGGTACCTATCCCAAAAGTGGTTGAAAATAGAGGCAAGCATTGAAGAGAGTGGTGTAGGCATATTAGGGAGTTGCAGGTGGGACTGACAGAGCTGCCATCATTATAGTGGCCCCATAGGAAAAGGCATGAATGCACCAGCAGTGAATGGAATGGCAGTATGGGGGACAGGTGCATGTGGCAGAGGTAGGTGAAGATGTAACCTGCATCCCTGCAAGTAGCACAAAGACAGCACCTATGCATTGCTTGGCAGTCATGCTCCCACTCCCAGAAATAAGATCCTGGCTTCCTCCATACCATCCAAGACTCCTCACTGTCCACAGTTACCTACTACCAAGGAGGTAACTGTAGTATGGAGGACCAGGCCGCAGAAGACAGAAGAGGATTCAATACAGCTAGAGACTTCTGAACTGAGAGACGTCACCAAAGAAAGACCCATCCAGAACTGAGGGATGCTAAAGTGCCCCCGTAAGAGAAATAAAGTGCTACACAGACTGCTGAATCTAATGTCAGTTCTAGAATTGGCAAATATAACTACAGGTGAAATAGTTCTGAAAGCTCCCCTACACGCACACACACACACGCACACGCACACACATGCACGCACACGCACGCACTCACGCACGCACGCGCACGCACACACGCGCGCACGCGCACACGCACACACACAGCGCGATGAACCGCAGCTAGGCCACCTAGGGAGACAGCAGAAGTGAACCTCAGTAGACAAGAGGGCTGGCTAGTCCAGAGCGGTACAGGGTCGTGGGGGGCCCAGTGCCTGAGAAGGAATTTTTCCCAACCAAGAAGCAACCAGGGCCTCTTCTATTCCTCCTCCTTCTTCCTCAAGAAAGGCAAAAGATACAGCTAAAATTGAAACAACAATGTCAAATACTGGACAGCAAGGTAAACTATGCCAAAAATCCAAATCACCTAATAAACAAAACACAAATGGTTCTAAGAGAGGAGGAAACAGTGATCTCCCCAGAAAGCAAACTTAAAAATACCAAATGGGACAATCTGACAGTGGTAATAATGAAAAAACTGAATGATCACAAGATACACAGCTAATGACCCAAAGGAAAATCCAAGAGCTCAGAAAAAAAAAAAAAAAAAAAAAAACTGATACAAAGCCTCCCCAAAAGACTAAGGATATAAAGAAAACCAAAAGAGAACTGTTAGACAGGAAAAAATAGACAAGGAATTAAAGACAAACATAAAAAAAAAAAAATCATAAGCAGGCTTGATCTCAGAGCAGCAAATCTCACAAACCAAAGACAAAAGTACAGAGACAGCAGTCACAGAAGAGAAGAACAGAACAATACTGAGGACAGATGAAGAAACTGTGAGAATGATCAGATACCATAAGCCATAAAAAGAACAAGCATAATAACAACAGGTAGTCTCAAAGAGCAGAAAAATGATTTAAAGAAGTAATGGCAGAGAACTTGTCACACTTGGCACAGAAAGTAACCATGGAAGTGCAAGAAGCCAACAGAACACCTAAAATTCTAAATGCAAAAATACCTGTACCAAGACACATCATGCCTTTTCCCGTGGGGTCACTATAATGATGGCAGCTCTGTCAGTCCCACCTGCAACTCCCTAATATGCCTACACTACTCCCTTGAATGCTTGTCTGTATTTTCAAGCACCTTTGAGACAGGTACCGGGACCAAATCTGTGTCCTTTGAAGGAGTGTCACTGTGGCTGGCAGTGAATGTAGTTGACTTCTAGGTGCTCTTAGTGAGGAAAGTCTGGAGAAGATGTGTCTTTGATAGTAAAGCTATCAAAGGTTAACAACAGAGTAAAATTACTAAGGACTGTGAGAGTAAAGAGAAACATAATCTACAAATGTATCCCCATCAGGCTAACATCATGCTTCTCAGCAGAAACCCTACAGGCCAGAAGAGATTGGAATGACATAAGCAAAATACTAAAGATGAAAGTATCAACCAAGAATACTCTACCCTGTAAAACTGTCATTCAAATATGAGGGAGAAATAAAAGTCTTCACTAATAAAGAAAAACTAGTGGCATTTTCCATTCGCCAAACCTGGTTTTCAAGAAATGTTGAAAGGAGTTTTGCAACAACAAAAGCAAAATCAAAGGACTGCTAAACCCTGAGAAAGGCAATATAAAGTAAAATAGGATCATAAGCAGTGATAGAACCAAAAGGTAAAAATAAGAAAACTTTAAAAGTGAGAAGAAAAACATAGAATTTGTATAGGTATATAAGAATGATTCTACACAGCTCAGAAAAGACTACCTTTGATTGGTAAAGCTATATGCAAAGCATAAGGTAACCACAGTAACTAAACCAAAAGAGATACACAGCAGAAAAGATGAAGAATAGAGAGAAGCAACATTAAAAACCATTAGAAGTAAAAGGAAAATAGAAACACAGGGGAAACGAGGCAACAGAAAAATAAAACGAAAAGAAAACAGTGGATTATAGACAGAAGTAAAGCCTCATGTATCAACAATTACCTTAAATGTGAATGGACTGAATCACCAATGAAAAGACAAATATTTGCTAGATGGGTCAAAAATCAGAATAAACTGAGATTAAATCTACAAGAACTTCACATCACATTCATAGACAAATGTAGGTTGAAAGCAAAAGTTTATGGAAAACTATTCAAAGCAACAGGGTTGAAAGAAAATCAGAAACTGCAATACTAATATCAGACAAGATATATATTCATCTAAAAAGGGTAATAGGAGACAAAGATGGACACTACATTATGGTCAAGGGGTCAATTCTTCAAGAAGAGATAAATGTCATTAATATATATGGACCCAATGAAAGATCATGTAAATATATAAAGCATTAAGGGACTTACAGAGACTACATAAATCATCTAAACAGAAAATTAATAAGAAATACAGACACTAAATGTTGTAATAGATCATATGGATCTAAGAAACATATTAGAGCTTTCTGCTACAATAAAAAAATATATTTTACTTTCTTTTCAAGTGCACAGTCTCAAGGATAAATCATATCCTGGGACACAAAAAAAATCCCAATATATTTAGCAATACTGAAATTATAGAAAGCATCCTCCCAAACGACAAGGTTTGAAAGTAGGAATGAATGAAATAAAGCTGGAAGAAACAAAGATGTGAAGCTTAAACAACATGCTTCTGGAAACTTTTGGATCAATGAGGAAACTAAAGATAAAATTACAAGTTACCTGGAAACAAACAGAATTAAGAGATAAACTACCAGAACATGTAAAATGTGTCAAAATCAGTTCTAAGAGAAAAGTTTGTAATGATACAAGTACACCTTAAAAAGCAAGAGATGTCACAAATAAAAAAATCTAATCTCTCATTGAAGAAACTAGAAAAAGAAGAACAATTGGAATCAAAGGTCAGTAGGGGAAGGAAATAAAAATTAGAGCAAACTAAATGAAATTGGAAAAAAACAAAAAAATATACAATAGATCAATACAAAGAGCTGGTTTTTTAAAAACAAATAAAATTAATAGAGTTTTAGATAAACATGAATAAAAAAGATAATACTAATAAAAAGAATCAGAAATGGAGAATGCAGAAATGCAAAGGATCATAAGAGGCTACTATGAACATCTATATGCTACCAGATTCACCAATCTTGAAGAAATGGACAAATGTCTAGAATCCTACAACATTCCAAAACTGAACCAGGAAGATATAGATAATTTGAACAGATAAGCACAGAAATAGAAAAGCAACCAAAAAACCTTCCCGTCTTCCCAAAAGCGCAGAGTCAAATGGCTTCACCAGTGAATTCTACCAGACATTCAAAGATCTAATATCTATTCCCCTAAACTCTGCAACAAATTAAATAGAAGGGAATAATCCCAATTATATTTTATGAGGCTAATATTACCCTGATTAAAAACCAGATAAGGGCACTAAAAAAGAAAATTATAGACCAATATCACTAATGAACATAGATGCAAAATCTTGGCAAAATGAATTCAACAACTTATTTTTTAAATCCATAAATCATGAGCAAGTGGGATATATTATAGGAATGCAAAGATGGCTCAATATACACAAATTAATCAATGTAATACACCACATGAACTAAGGGAAAAACAAAAAAAAAATGATCATATCAATAGATGCTGAAAAGAATTTGACAAGGTTCAACTCTCATTCATAAGAACTCTTGTTAAAATTGGAATAGAAGGCATATACCTCAACATAATAAAAGTCACATACTACAAATCCATAAATAAAATAATATACTATATAAGATTCAAGTTTTTCCCCTAAGATCTGAACAAGACATGGATGTCCCATCTCACCACTAGTAAGCAACACGTTCTGGAAGCCCTGGTCAGAGCAGTTAGACAAGGAGAGATAATAAAGGAATCCAAAATATAATACTATCATTTGCAGATGACATGTATTATAACTAAAGCCCTACAGACTCCAATAATATTGATGACATCAACTTTGAGTTTTCTCAACTCAAAAGAGAAGTAAGACAAACAGCAAATAAAACTGAAGCAAAACTAAACAAGTGGGAGTACCTCAAACTAAAAAGCTTCCATACCTTGAAAGAAACCACTATTAAAACAAAAGGAGATGATATTTGCACAGCATATATCAAACAATAACTCAATATCCAAAATATATAAAGAGCTTATACACTTCAACAACAATGAAAAGCAAGTATTCCACTCAAATGGTTAAAAGAACTAAATAGACACCTAGAGAAGACACACAGATGGCCTAAATGCTCTACATCACTCACCAGCAGAGAAATACAAAGAAAAATCACATTGAGATCTCACCTCATACCTGTGAGGATGGTCTATTAAAAAAAAAAAAAAAACCTAGAAACAAGTGTCATTAACAGGCAGAAAAAAGGGAACTCTCCTACACTCTTGGTGAGGATGTGAACTAGTGTAACCTCTTTGGAAACAGTATGTCCCTTTAAAGTTTAAAAAAGTAAAAGGAACCACCATTCAATCCAGCAATCCCACTTCTAGGTACACCCAGAAAATACAAAAGCACTAAGGAGAAAAACATAAATACACCCATGTTCATAGCAGCAAAATGCACAATAGACAAGCCATAGAAACATCTTAAATAAATGTCCATTGGCAGATGACTGGATCAAGACATTGTGGTATGTATACTCAATGGAATTACATGCAACTATTTAAGGAGATGAAATTGTGTGTTTTGCAACAACCTGGATGAATATGAAGGTGACTGTGCTAATCAAAGTAAGCCAGAAAGCAAAAGAAAAACACAGAATGACTTCACTCATATGTGTAATATAAAGAAAAACAAAACAAAACAAATGAACAACTAAAACGCTACAAAATTCAGACTGTGTTTACCAGAGGGTGGGAAGCAAGAGGGAACAATCAGGGAAGGAGTAAATATAGTGGAGGTGATGGGCACCTGAACTCTGATGGTGGGTGTGGTGTGATGTGAAATCAATATCCTGAAAATTATAGAGCAATATAAACAAAAGAATTAATAAAGCACTATAAAATATTTAAAATCATAACCACAAATCTCTTTTCACCCCACCAACATGTATGTATGTCTGATGGGGGGAAAAAGGGATAAGAGAAAACAGAAAAAAAGGAAAGTCGCTATAAAATACCAATGAATTATTTACTGCAATGTCTGTCATATCCTCCTTATAACTCTATAATTACTTAATGTACTGAAGAGATGAGTTATTTCATGCCTACAATTGTGTTGTGGAGATTTGTTCATCTTTTAAAAGAGACATACTATCTGAAAATGGTTTAGACTTTAAACTGAATGACAAAAAAAAAAAAAAAAAAAAAAAAAAAAAAAAAAAAAAAAAAAAAAAAAAAAACCCATGCAAAAAATAATGCCCCAATTTAACTCTGTCAAAGAATAAATTCTTGTGATATAGAACTTGTGAACCAAAAGAAAGAAAATTTGTCTAGCCCTGCCCCCTTGTGGTGGTATGTGTCTCCCAGGTTAAGATAAGCAAATTTTTACAGGAGGAAAACAAACACTTCTGGTTTGAAAGCAGAAGAATAGAGGTAGAAAGAAATTACCATACTTAATACAAAAATCCAATAATTTCATCTCCATCAATGCGTATATACTTACTGTAACATCTGGTGAATTTTAAGAGCTGCTATACAAGAATAGTTACAAATGCAAAATGCTAAATTAATCAGAGACAAAAACAAATAACAAAAATATGGTTAGTTTTTTTATTTTAGGCTTCCAAAACATATAGAGCCATGTTTTACTCAGACTACAGGATTATAGGATATGTTTTTCAACCATGGTGGTAAATGTTTATTGAAGGCCTATTATGTGTCAAGCACTGGATTATATATATGGTGCGTAGCAAATAATAATCAATAATAGAAATAGCCTTTGCTCTCATGGAGTTTGTGAAGAAAAAGACAAGCAGCACATAATCACACTACAAATTTAAAATACTGAACTGGCATTTAAGGAAAAGCACATGGTTCTATGAGGGTCAATAACAAAAGAAAGAAATAGATAGATGCAGCAGGGGAAACACTAAAAAGAAGGTGGGAGAGGCTGTGCTGGTGTGGTGCAGGGGCCATATGAGAAGTCTCTGCACTTTCATTCAATTTTTATGCGAATCTGAAATTGCTTTAAAAAAAACTATTTTTAGAAAAGAGGAGACACGTCCGAGGCACAGGACACTGGGTTAGTAGGAGGGATACACAGGAAGGGACACGAACAAAAGCGATGGGCCCACTCAATGTCAGTGCCCAGAGAAGCAAAGGAAGCCAGAGAAGAAGAAGGATCTCTAAGAAACATGGAAAGGCATTCAGACGTCACACTTGCATGACTATGTAGGCCGTGTTATGAATTTAGGCCTTTAATTAAAAACCTACTGAAGTACTATAAACAGAAAAGTACTATAAAATGATTTGTATTTTAGAAATATATTAAATATTGTAAAATAAATCTTAAAATATGCAGGAATAAAACAAAATAATATAGTCATTTTATTACATTTATTACATTATCATGTATTTAGTGAGTGCTTACTAGGTGTTAGACTCTATTCTCAGCTATTTGTTTGAAAATTTAGTCCTCATAACACTATCGAGTGTTATAATAGTTTCAACTATAGTAGATACAGTATTAAAGCTGTTTCAACAAGAGGTGATTGATGGTAGCTTGGACTAGAATAGTGGTAATGGAAAGGACTCATGAGAATACATTTGAAAAATATAGAGACGAACCAGGATATGCTGGATTTTGAGACAGAGGGAGAGGTGGTGATATAAATTACCCCTTGGTGTCTGGCTTATGCCACTGAAGGGAGGGTGGTGCCATATACTAAAACAGAAAACTCCAAAAAGATATGATTTTTAGGGAGGGTGGGGGAGTAGGAGAGGCTAAAATACACCTGCCTTTGATCTTTGATATATTAAACTCGAAGAGATTCTTGTCATCCCAATACAGAGATATAACCGAGAAGCTATGGGTTGGGTCTAGAGCTATGGACTGACAAATTCTCTTCTCGTATATAGTGATACGAACCAGAGCAAAGATAAAGTTACCTGGGGAATAAGATAGGAAAAAAGGAACACAGAACTAAGACTTAAAGTGAACAAGAAGAGGGTGATCCTGCAAAAGAGGGGAAAAAAAATTCTGACCAGAGAAGGTTAAGGTATTTTGGTTATACAAAAATAAACATACATCATGTAAGAAGGATACCAGAGAATCTCAGGCAGAAGAGAGACTTCCATTCACACAAGCAAAATGTGGAAACTGGAGATGGAGTTGAGAGTATAGGCAAGTTTACTGGTAGCAAACAAGCAGGCAAAACCACTAAATATCAGTTCAACAAATGGCTGATTCATGATAACCCATCAAATATATTGATATTACAAAAAGTAAGCATAGAAATTTTAAGAATATTTTATTTGATGACTGAATATGTAATAGCTCATATGCAGTGAGTAAAATTTTAGTTTTCAAATGAGGATTTTCAGTTTAGACTGATTTTTACTTTCTTTTAAAATGTCATTTTGTATTGAGTCAACCTCTTAGCATACATTTGCTATCTTCTATAGCATTTATAATCTTTCTTAAACATCTTTTTCATTTGGTCTGTTGTGATCATTTCTTTTCATGGGTTTTTGTCCTTTTATGAAAAACCATATTGCAAATTGTTACCAACAAGTTGATACGCTCATTGTTTCTTAGTAGGAATTACATTTTTTGTTTCATGTGAGATCTGATGGTTTTTAATTAATTCTGACTCTTGAATGAATTTAAATTTTAACTCTAAAATTAAGTTAATTTAAACATTTAATTTAATTACATTTTAATTTAATTCAAAATTCTGATTTAATTTAGTGCCTTGCATTTATATTTAAAGTTTAATTTAATTAAAGTTTAATTTAATCTTAAACTTTAAATGCTAAGTATATCAAAGGAAAGTTGGTATGCCATTTGAGGAAATGGCAGAAGACTAAGGAAAATGCTTAAAGTTTACTGAAATAGAAAATGTCATTCAAAGATAACTGAAAATATTTCAGAGATAGACAGGCAGACCAATTACATATAAAATGGGAAAAAATATTTGGAAATAGCTTTTCTTCTAAGAACTTTTTAAAATTAATACTTATTCTTTTTTGCTGAACTTAAGCACTTATGGATTTTTTTGCCAAGGTATCACTTTTCATTACTGAAAATCAAACTTAAACATCCTATTAATTTTAATTACTAGAACTATTCGGAATAATCTAATAATTTTGGTAAAATTGGTGAATCTCATCATTGGCAAATGGCCATTCTGTAGACTTGCCTATCAGCAAAAGTGTTTTCAAATTAAGGAGGCGTCCGATTCAGTGTAAGTAAGAAAATCTTCTTTTTCTGGAGGCTCTCATAGTGTAGCAGGAGAGATGAACACTTGGTTGCAAGTTCTTTGATAAATATTTAGAAAGGAGATGGATGCAAAGTTCTACGGCATCACAGGTGAGAGGGTAGGTGAGCAGCCAATATTGCCTCAGGGAAAACATCACAAGGTTCATGAAGCACATCTTATTATTGAAAGATGTTTCCCGAGCACAAAAGAGAAGAAGACAAGACCCTTTTCAAGGTATGAAAGGGCACGCTATTTTCCAAGAATGGCAAATAACATAGCTTTAGCATTAACGTTCAGGAGGTCAATGGTAAGAAATGGTGAATCAAAGTCTATCCAGCTGAATTATATTTAGGAAATATAATTGTTGGTTACTTAACAAAATTTAGAACTCGATTGGATATAGGGATGAGGGAAGTAACAGATCCAAAGATGGTGTGCAAATTCCAACCTCCCCAAATGGGAAGAATCAGGATAAAAATTTTAATTCATGAATGTTTTGAAAATTAAAGAAGCAATAAAGTATTTTTCACTTCTGATGTAAGAAAGTGGTAGAGATGTCAAATTGCCAATGTGATCACAATTATGAGATGTGTGACTTTGGCTAATTTTCATACTTTTCCTTTCTCTGATCTGTAAAAATGGTAAAAGAATAATATATATTCCACAGGGCTTTCTGTTTATTTTGAGGAGTAAATGAAACAGTATATGAAATAACATATGAAAATCACTTAGAATATTGCCTGACATATACATAATGCTCAAAACTCTTAACTATTATCATTATCATTACCATTAAAATTTTCCTATCTCTGAGATTCAAACTGCCATATACCAGAACTCAAATAACCTGAATTCCTTGATATCATTACCATTAGAATTTTCCTATCTCTGAGATTCAAACTGCCACATACCAGAACTCAAATAACCTGAATTCCTTGATGATGTGATGTTATTGATGCTGGGAAGCCAATTTAGCATTAAATCATAAATTACACACTTATAATCAAGAGTTGATAGAGGAAAAATTATGTTTGGTTATTTCTATTTCAGCTGGAGAAATCTGTACATGAGAAAAACTGTCAATAGAGCCATGATCCTTCCAGGAAAATTATACTTGTGGGAGTTGCTGATTTAGTCCAAATGACTGCATGGAAACTGAAGAATTTAATGTGTATTCCTATCTGGAGTTCAGTTCCTAGCTGAGAATATAATGAATGTGTGTTTTCCTATCATTAGGATTAAATCAGTCTTCAAGGAATCTGTTTTCTGAAAGGAAACTATAGGAAAATGTTTAGCCATTTTCATAATTAAAGAGCAGTTCTTTATATCTTAATGTGAAGTATAAATTGAACAAAATCTTCTGCTCTGAGGAAAGTCTGATTTTATACGCTGTGACTGCCAAAGAATTCCCTCCCGGAGCATTTATACCATGTGATCACGTGGGCTGTGAACATTGTGAGAGATTTCCTCAAACCTTCTAGACTGAGCGCTGCCTCCCACAGTCGTCGTTTTTTTAAACACAAATTTTAACTTCTTTTTACTTTTAATGTCAGACTTATTCTGAGGCTATTTACAGAATCCAGCTTAAGCACAAAAAAGTTGTTTAAGTCCTTTCTTCCCCATTTGAAATAAAAATAAATATCTGAAATTATTAGCAATAGTTTTAGGTTGTGTAGATTTTCAATTTTTGTTCTGAGAGTAACTCTCAATTCCCCTTGGAATATATTTGGAGATTTTTTTTTCAATCTCTCTTCTGTTTGTTTTATAGTTCCTATCTTTAGAAAGCATTTTACCCATTCCCCTATCTGTGTAGAGATAGGGCTTCATTCACCTATAATAACTGCAACTGTGAGGAGAGCAATCAGACATTTCCTGGTTATCTCTGCCTCTTCAGAATCCATGGCCCCTTCTTCCATTTTCCTCAACATCAAAATAAGGCAACCTCCACTTAAACTTCTATAATTCTGCCACATATTTCTGCTTTCCAGAGTGGAGAGAAGAGTTCTAGAAAAGGCATGTTAATTCAGTGCCCTATTGGTATTTTGAGATTTTTCCAATTTCTGTTATATTTCCTCCAACCAATCACACTAGAAATAGTCAGCCAAGGAAGTTTGCTTGTACCTAACTTCATAGTTACAAAAACTTTTTAATACAAAGAACAGAGTAAGATATGTACCCTGACACTTTCCACCACTACCTTTATCTGGCCAATTTGTATTCATTCTTCAAGTCTCAAAAGATGTGACTTCTTTAGGGACACTTTCTCCAATCATCCTTTTTCTCCCAACATACACATTTGTCTAGATTAGTTTCTTCTATACAATGACCTGAGAAATAACTTAATCTTCTTCAATGCATTTAACGTAATTATAATTATGGGCTTATCTGTATAAGTATCTTAGCATTTCTTCCTCCTTCTGACTATATACTTGCCCTCAGTCACTGCTCAATGAGTGTTTGTTGAATGGATAGACAATTGAGAATAATATCTTTGATCAAAGAAACAAGGCTAATGAGACTAAGGTGGTACTCAGACTTCTGTTATGAAACTGAGTCATGATGAAAGAGAAACAGGGGTCAGGATAAGCCATTAAATAATTTTTGTATGTAGGAAAACGTTTAATCAACCTAAGTATAATTCATTTCATGAGCCTGGCCCGTTAAATTTTAAACATAGAAATAGACACACATTGCTATCACCATATCCTTAGGAATACTTTCTCCCTTGTTAATGCTTTCTATAACTGACTCAGAACACTAAAATGTAGTCTGATTTTGTAGCCAGTCACTAGGGATACAAAATACCATTACAAAATAGCCCACTGAGAAGAATAAAATCTTACTACCAGCTTCCATTTGTTTCCCAGATCAATTGATTTAATGGCTTGTCTGTGCTATCTTTCCCGAGTTCTCCGCTGTTGATTTCTTTCCTACTCTTTCTCTGGCATCCTCTCTACTTCACACGTTTTGCCACAGGCATATGATCCACTGGAGAAATTTTCTGTGTAAATTTTCAACTGTGTGGAAGATTCAGAGCATGTCATTAAACCCAGACTAGCCTACTGACATTTTCAGAACTGCCCAGTAGTGCCCCACCGCGCCCCTGATCACCTGGCATGTGCTCACAAAATAGGAGCAATTATAATATGGTCTAGAGGTAAAAATAATTAGAAAATTAAATCTTACGGGGAAAAGGATAGCTACAACAATGCTTTCCAAAGCCAAATATAAATAATTTATTTAACAATTTCCATATTCATTTGTCAGGCTGATTGCCAGAATATAAATCTTATTTAACATTTCTATCCTTACCTAAGATGGTACTTAAAGGTTATTTGAAATGGAGTTAAGAATTATGAACTCTCATGGTCTTTCAGAAGTCAAAATTCCAAGGACAAATATATGCGAGTATAATAAGACATCTGTTTGTCCTCTAAATAGACTCTCAACATTTCTTCTTACTGAATAAAATAAACCATTTAAGTTTATTCTGATAGAAAATATTAATAAATATATAAGCAACTTGATTGAATAAATATTATTAGGTGATTGATATGTGTCTGGCACTGGTGAAATACAAAAATGAATGAATCCTTAATTTCTCTATCCCTCAGTGTGCTCACCTGTAAAATAGTAGTAATAATAGCCCTAAACTTAAATATTTATTGTAGGGATTCAATGAGTTAATGCATATAAAACACTTAGGGGAAAGGTTGGTACCTAGTATCTATCAAGAAAGATGTAATTATTACTTATAATAATGAAGAGGATTCAGTCCTGTGAGCAAGACTTAAATGTTAGCATTATAACATGAATCTCATTGTGGGTTTTGGCTGTTTCTAGTGTTTTTTTTCAGCTTCATTTACCTCGACAACACAACTATAAGAGAAACAAGTCTAGTACAGATCTGGCCCATTAAGGACACCTCAGAGACTGTAAGCTAAATCAATAAAATAGGGCCTAGAATGACCTCCTTCCCCACTCCACTCATTTTCAAAGTATAGACAACAGTCCTATTCAGAACTTAGCTATTCTACCATTTTTCTGTTTAGTTTATAAATTGTTGCTGAAGGTGTTTTCTAGGAAGCATTTGAATGTTTCCTTGACCAGTAAGTCACTTTCAATTTGTTTTTTTAATAGTAATATGTATTATTTATTTTGTTCCCAATGCTCTATAATTCTAGGATATTGAAATTATATCTCAGTCTATATTTCACACCAGAGTCCCAATGTCCTCTACCATGACCTTTTCCCCTCTTTCCATCCCTCCCCCCTCCCCACCCTCACCCTGTAACCATAGTCCTGTCTCCCATTAATTTTGTTGTGATTTGCATACTCATTTGTTTCATTTCACATAATTTATTATTGAATCTCCAGATCAAAATATTCACTTGTCTGATCATTAAGAGAGGAACTGATTCATGAACTTCCCAGGGGTGGCCTCGAAGAATTCACACAAGATTTAGAATCTCGATAAAGTAATAAATTACTGTTTCCCCCAATGAACTTTGTGTTTCTCTGATTCAGTCGCCCTTGATGTTACTTTATTTTATCACTTTACCTTGTCTTCTATTAACATAAAAATAAGTAAATAAAACTCACTTTTATCCCTTTTTTATAGGCCTTCTGGGTAACTTCTTACAACTTACCATGGTTTTTAAGGAGTGGCTCTCCTGTCACAGAGATTATAAGTAGATATCTGACAAGAAGGCTCTTCTCATCTTCTTTCTCTGGTGAAATCTTCTCTATATTTCCAAGTCCACATCAAATATCTTCTCTCCTGGGAACCTTCTTGAGAGAATTAATTGCTCCCCCATCTGTGAAGCTAAAAGTCTGTTCCTCCTGCATCATAGCTTTACACACACCTGTCACATCCCTCAGTTGTGAGCTCCATCAGAGCAACAACTATATCTTATTATTTTTATATCCCTCCCTTGGACTTAGCACAAGGTATAGAATATATATACTCAAAAAAATTTTGATGAGTGAATAGCACTTTATAGTATACAAAGTTATTTCAAATCTATTATCTCAGCTCAATTCTACAGCAATCTTATGAAATAAAAGGTTACTAATATGTCCATTTTATAGAGGGGAAAATGAGAAATCCTGGAAGGTGAGGCTACGGGGAGAGACTGTAAGCCATTCTACTTCTAACTAACTAGATTTATACAAGTTTCAGATTAATCAGTTTTCCAGGAAATAAGATGTTTTTTCAAGAATTTTTTTAAATTGTCAACTTTTTCTAGTGTCCAGAGACGCCTCCTGAAATTTTTTTCTGTGTTTTTCTTTATAGTAACAGAGTAGTTAGAGTGTCCCTTTCACTGTGGCAGCTTCATCTGACACAAAATGTACAGGACATAGGTTTTACTTCAGAGATTACACAAGTCAAGGAATAAAGCTTTTGAAGTTACATTTCCTGAGTAATTTCTTCCATTACTGTTAGAACGACCTCCAGAGTTGACTGGTCTCCACAGAGTTGACCTTGACCAATCTTTATGACACAACTCTTCCAGGAAAATTTCCATGTAGCAACAGGCCACATCTAAGGCTACATGGGTAAGATTGTTCTCAGACCACTGAAAACTTGTCTACAATTCCAATGGAGTAATCATTCTTTTTCACCTTAAATTACTCAAGCATTTTTCTTTCTACAGATGTTAGGATGCAAGAAAAAACATTAACATAAAATATCATTTACACTTAATCTCCGAAAAAGAAACCATGTGATCTTCTTAAATATGTGTATATATGTTTATACATTTATATGTATTTATGTACATATATATATATTGCCTTCTCCCTGCACTAAATCACTTTTATTCCATGAACACAAAATAAATTTAAAATATAAGCAAAAGAAAAAGGATCAGCAAATCAAGTTTATGTTGCAGTGTGCTATAGTAAGAGGAGTTCTGAAATCACACAAGTCAGGAGTGTTTATTCTTTCTACTTGTATTTCTTAAAGTATATATTATGTACCAGGCAGTGTATTATATGTTATAGAGTCAGTACTAGGTGAAATAGACATGGTCTCTGACCTCACAAAGCTTATACTTTCTCAGGAAAGCCAGACTTTGAACATATGATTACATTAAAACACAAGCGCTAATATTCAAAGGAGTCAAGGTGTTGGAAGAAGTCACCAAGAGGACTTGATCACTAGTTAATCCTTGAGCTGGACCCCAGCTACTGGAAGCTGCTTACCCCCACCTGCCTTACCTTTAGATTGTACGGTTCCCACGTCAAGAGGGCCACATCAAGGATGTAAACTTGACCAAGTAATGTGCTATTGAGAACCTCTGGGCTGTATCTATTAACCAAATCCTGTAAGACCTTATAAGCACGATTCTGTCTGACAGGTGTGAGATCCACTCATCTGTGGATGCCCAAGGCAAGCCTTGTATGTAAGTTCACCAGCTTATTAAAACTACCCCTACAGTCTGACTTTCTTTGGTCTCTCCTTGCCTTTCATGTAATGGGGACCAATTTCAAATTTCATCTGGGAACTCCAGAGACAGCAAACCAACAAAAGAGAGGTCTAAAGAAGGGATATTTCAGCTCAAACTGATGGATTGGTAAGATAGGCAAAAAAGGAAAAAGAGGGTAGGGAAATGGAGTGTTTTTTCAGGTACAGAGAGATGAGGGGACAGATGACACATGACTGTAACATCTTCCCTCTGCCTAAGGGAAACAAAATAAGGCTATTCGAGTAAGTAAGAGTACTTAAGGATAAATAGGGACAGAGCCAAAGCCTGAAGACACAGACAGAATATAAATACTAGAGTACCTGTGAGTCATGTTAAGGAGTTAGAACTTATGGAACCGTGATATGCCTGTGTTGGGACCAATGAGAGGCTGCACCAGAATGTACCTAAGTGACATTGTTGATTATTTTGAATTGGAAGAAATTAAGAGACAGAAAATCCAAGAATGATATTTTTGCCTAAATTTTTTATCTTCTTAAAAATAAAGGAAATCTCTGTGTTGTTCAGGATGGTAAAAGCATTATCCCCCAAGACTAGGACTTAACAAAGTCTGGTTTTGATGCATAAAAACTAAAATAAATGCCTTTTTCTTTAAATTGTAAAGTTCATTTCTCTATTTTTCTCTGCTAAAAATAGTGCCCCTTTCTAGAGACTAAATGACCTCACTGGATGTTAGATTACACTGTTCTGCGCTAGGGCTTCCATGGGCACTTAGTCTGTCTTTTCTCTTGCTAAATTCTCATGCTAGTTTAATTATTTTCCAATTTTAAGGATGGAGAAGGAGAAGCAAGATTTGCTTTGTTCCAACTCCAGTGACACTTCAGGTGGGGTAGTATCATGACTGAGTGATGTAGAAAAGTAGATGAGAAGAATCAAAAATGTGGTAAAGAAACCACTAAGGGGTTATTATAGAGTCCCAGTGTAGTAAATTGCAAAAGCAGCCATAAAATATTTAAATATTTCTCTTCCTCTACTCACACTCTTTGGTAGTGCCTGGCCACAGCAACTCAGTGACTGAATAACATTAACAAATACAATGCAAATAAAGCCTTGAAGTGTGTTGGGGCAGATTCTCTCTTACTGAAATTGAAACCCTAAGAAACCGGATGGATGAACCCTTCTGCTGAAGAAGAAGAAGAAGCCATGTGGAAGAGAACCCCAGCATCCTAGCCAAAAGTCATCCCGCCATCAGCTGACAGCTCCACCACCAGGTAAGTGAAAGAGACGATGGTAGACCATCAAGCTACCAGTCAAATCATCAGCAAATCACAAAACACGTGATTGGTTAAACTTGATCCAAAGCACTGGCAAGTGGGCCCACATAATGATGAGTTAACTAAAAATGATTTCTATTTTAAGCTACTAAATTACAGGGAAATTTGCATTGTGTAGCAAACACTAACTGGTACACCTGGCAAGAGATGATGCTAGCCTGAACTAGAAGGTTAGCATTAAGGACTGGTAGAAGGACAGAGAATCAGAAGATATTTTGATCAAAAGAACAAAACTTTTGACGTGGACCAATAGGTAGATGTTGGGACCTGCTGGATGAACTCGAGGATAGTAAAAGAGAAAAAGATATGGAGTGGAAGATCACAAGTACAATCAAGAATCTGTAGACCTTAAGATGGCTAGCAAACATCTCAACAAAGACCACTGGTGATATGTCTAGAGAAAATCTAAAAGAGATCCAGGCTGCAGACAAAGATTTGAGATTTGTTGATATAGACACTATAATGGAAGCAAAGGTAAATCAAATTCCCTAATTCCCTAATAATGAGGAGAGTGAGAAGCCTAAAAGGCCCCGACAGTTAGCATATATGTCATTTCAGACAAATTACCCACATCTCCAAGAAGAACTGTAAAATGATAAAATAATTTGCTGAGCTGTGACAAAGATTATATTGATTTTGATTCAATCATCTGACACAGATCAAGGACTAAAAAACAAAACAAAAAAAAATTAATTACCCTCCCCATCACTCATAATAAAATCACACAATAATCTTTTAGAGTTGGTGCTCCTCCCTATATTTTATTCTTGAATATTTGTGAATTAGTGATGAGTTTTCATCCTGGGCAGTAAGAATACTAGATTCTTCATTCTCCTTTTGAAATCTTCAAGTTTCTTAATCAACATGCATCAGAATGGTGATTATTTAAAATGCAAATTCTTTAGCTCCACTCCTGACCTTCTGAACCACAAAGTCTAGAGGGTAGAAACAGGAGTAGGCATTCCTAACAAACTCCTAAGTGACTCCATTCACACACTCCAAATGTGCATAACCCAGACCATTCCCTGTAGTTCCTTAATAACAATGTAAAAGCAAGTAGAAATGGTTGAAATTCATTTGCTAGCCTGTGAAACTGACACACAAATGGCTGCTTCCTAACCGCCCTCACCAACTCTTCCACTGCATGCAGTACGACCCCACTACAACCTTCACCAGGTAATACTCTACAAATACTCCTCTAGCCTTTGAGTTTGACTAGCTGTCCTGGAAATAAAAGTCTTTAGCTTCTTCCTGAACTGCCCTGAGAATCATTTTGTTATATTCCAAAAACAGACTGTCCCATTCCAAAATCCCAAAGCATCCGTTTCAGAACACACTTGATCTCCTCCTGTTACAGTTCTGCCTCATCACTCAGGCAGCTCTGTGTGCGTTAATAAACAGTCACATATATTACATGGCATTAGACTCATGAAATCAGTTGCTGATTATGAATAAATATTGTCTCACAGTTGTTAAGAAGGTTCAAACACTTTAACTGATTGCAGAAAGAAAAGAGATCCAATCTGTTCTGTTCTGCAAAATGTCAATAGAAACTGTTAGGCAGGCACATCTGATCCTTTTCTTTAGCACAAATTACAGGGTAGAATAAAAATCAGGATGGCATGAATAGAAAGTCATATTTCAGGAGAATAAAGGCGGCGGCAAATCAATGAGCTGCACCTCCACAGGTAGCTATTTGTCAGTCTTCGAAAGCTATGTTAATGTGAAGAGGTAGTGTTTTGCCCCCCATTTCCCAGAGATGGAGCCCTCTAATCAGAGGGCACTCTTCTAGGCACATGTTTTTGCAAATTTATATGTTCAAAGCATTTGGGATCAAAAATGCACAGTCCGTAAATAAACAGTATTTGCCTTCTGAAAGCAATTTGGCTATTTCTCCGCAGCCGGAGCAGAAGGGAAGAGATAAGCTGGGAGTCACTCACATGTTCTAAAATAGCAATACAGGCCTATGATTAAAATACCTTTAAATCTGTTCAATAACACCACATGTCTGCTCAAAGTGCCTCTCCCTCCTTCCATCTCCACCCCCTCCATCCTGGAGTCTGCACACTTGCCGAATCTCTGCTGTTTGAAACAAAGGAAAGATAATCCTTCTCATGATTCAACCGTCAAGAGAGTGAAAGCCCAGTCTCAGTGCTCCTATTATGAGATTGGGTTTTATATTTCTGCTTGCATTTGTCAAGTATTTATTTTGAAATAATGTTACTGCAGCTTGTTGATTTCTTCTCACTTGAATGCAGCAGCCCCCTCACACCCCTGCTCGAGCACACACTGTGTTCTTCCTCAACATTCTTCAATTCAAGAACAATCACAGATGAGAAGCAGTGCTCTACCCAAGAACACAATGCCCGTGCCCATTTCTACCATCCTGTGTACTATGCAGGAAAAAATCTTGGGTCTTTTACTTAAAATTCTTTTCTGTAGGAGAAACCAGTATACTTGCATATTTTGTTCTTTTACTTACATTACTATATGATTTCAGGATAATAAATTTGTACCTCAACATATGTGCACATCACACCACATCCACCAGAGTTCTAGAGCCAGTCACCAACACCATTTTTATTCCTTCAATCCTGGTTCCCATGCCCATCTTCACTCCTCCTCTTTGGTAACCACAGTCTTGCATCTTGTGAGTTTTGCTGTGTTTTATCATTTTATTTGCTTTATTTCTTTATTTTCTACATATGCATTCAACTATCAATACTTTTCTTTCTCTTTCTTATTTATTTCACTTAGCATAATCACCTCAAGTTCCATCCAAGTCATTGCAAGAGGCACAATTTCATTTTTTGGAATAGCTACATAGATTCCCATTGAATGGTAATACCAGTTCTTTATGCAGTCATCTGCTGATGGGTATTCAGTTTGTTTTGATGTCTTGGCTCTTGTGAATTGTGCTGCTATGAACATAGTGGTGAAAATCTTTTTTGAGTAGTATCTCAGTATTTTCTTGATATATAACCTAGAAGTGGGATTGCAGGCTCAAATAGAGTTCCTTTTATTATTTTGAGGAACCGCCATACTGTTTCCAAAGAGCTTGTACATTTTCCTCAATCAGAAGAGGAAACTACTCAAAAGGAAGACAGCATACACCTGCGCCCTCCATATACCTGTGACTTGCTTTCACTTCACAAGCACTAATGTTCTTGTCACTAACAGCACAAATGCTGCTCTCAGCTGACACAGAGCAATTTAAAAAAAATCTATTGAGGGCCAAATTTCATCTTAAGATAACTTATAGGATCTGATGAAAAATGATTGCTAACATCACTGTTTTTGGTTATTTTCTTCCCCCCATGTCAAACTAAATCTAATTGAGATGTATAGATTTCAGGAGTCTGATGGTAAAGTTTTCGAAATCTAAGGGTTAAATTTAAAAAAAAGTCATCATCCAATCACTGTAAGTTAAATTAAACTCATTCTAATACAACTCAATTAACCCTTTTCTTCTCTGTACAAGAAATTACTTGCTCAAGTTGCCAATAACAGAAAATTATTCTGAGCCCACTACTCTTATTACTTTAAATACATCTTGTTGCAGGAAAGACTAATCCTAGAGCAATGTTCAGTCTCTTTGGGCTACATAACAAAATATCATAGACTGGATGGCTTATAGCAACAGATATTTATTTCTCACAATTCTGGAAGCTGGGAAGGCCAAGATCAAGAGACCTACAGATTCCATCTGGTAAGAAGTCAATTTCAGACTTAAAGACAGCACCATCTAGCAGTGGCCTCACATGAGAGAGGGGTAAGGGAACCCTATGAGGTATCTTTACAGAAGCACTAATCATATTCCTCAGGGCTCTACTCTCATGACTTATCCGCCTCCCAGGACCCACCTTCTAATACCATCACCTTGAGGGTTAGTATTTAATATATGAATTTGAAGATAATTTAAACATTCAATCCATTGCAGGTAAGATCTATGTACTAAATGGGATATTTGATGCTAATTCCAGAGGCAAGCACTCACTTTATTCTTTAAAAGTAGCAAACACATTTAGAAATACTTTAAGTGGCAGCATCACTCAGGTTTGAACACCCTCAATCTCTATTTTCAACTGAAACTTAAAATTTACTATTTCTTGACTAAACTGTAATGATTTTAGTGCAAGTATATATTTATTATTCCTATATTTCACAGGTATTAAGCAATAAAATATGAGGTATATTGAGGGAATATCTAAATACCTTATCATGTCCTCAGCCCCACTGTGAGGAAAGCAACTGCAGACTATGTCTTTTATTAAAGTTTTAGTGTTTTTGTTATATGGTCTTTCTACATTTGATCACAACTAGCCAAACTAGAATTCCCAGAGAAAGAATTCATAGAGGCCCATTTCTGAGCAGATGGCAAAATAGCCAGGTCATAAGAATTGACACTGGGTGTCGGGACAGTTATTGAGTCTTGAAAAATGCTCCAATTTTCTGTAGAACTGACTTCATTGTGAATTTAGAAAACAGCTTCCTATGCCTCCCCATTTCTCCATGAATACTCAAAGTTAGTGCTTCACCCCTGTCAGAATGACTATTATCAAAAAAACAAGAAAAAACAAGTGTTGCCAAGGAGGTAGAGAAAAGGAGACCCTTCTGCACCACTGTTGGGATTGTAAATCGGTGTAGCCACCCCTGAAAAGAATGTGGAAAATTCTCAAATTATTAAAAATAGAAGGACCATATTATCAAGGAATCCACATCTAGGTATTTATCCAAAAAAATTTTTAAACCAGCTAAAAATCATATATGCACCCTCAAGTTCACAGATGCTTTATTTACAGTAGACAAGATATAGGAATAATAGTAAATGACCATCGTTAAATTAATAGACAAAGATGTGGCATAAAAACAATGGAAAAATTCAGTCATAAAAAAAGAGTAAAACTTTTACATTGCAACAACATGAATGAATATTGAGGTCAATATGATAAGTGAAGTAAGTCTGACAGAAAAATAAACACCTTATGATCTCACTTACATGTGGAATCTAAAATAAAACAAAACAAGACAACATAGAACAAAACAAAAAACACCAAATTCACAGATAAAGAGAACAGATTAGTGGTTGTGGGGGAAGCCATGAATGGGTGAAGTGGGTCAAGAAGTAGAAACTTCTAACTATAAAATAATCACAGGGATGTAACGTATAGCATGCTAAATAATTTTCTATCGCATATTTGAAAGTTACTGAGAGTAGATTTAAAAGTTCTTAACACAAGAAAAATTTTGTACTTACGTATGTTGATGATTACTAACTAGACTTATTGGGGTGATCATTTCATAATATATACAAATATCATATCATTATGTTATATACCTGAAACTAATATTACATTTCAATTATACTTCAATAAAAAAATACTTGAGTTATACAACTCAGCGGTCTAATCAGAGTCTAACCAGAAATAAATTCATTAATGTTACTGTAAATTTTAGCCACCAATTGGGAAAATTTTTAAAATTTACATTGAAGTCTAGGCAAAAAAAAGGAACAGATTATAAACAAAAACCAGCCATTGGACATTAGCATAGAACTGAGGTTCCCAGTGGAAAACGGGGGGCTGGGGGACAAGTAGTGGTGAGGTTCACAAGAGGTGGTGAGGTAGTGGTGAAGAATTTTTGGTAATTTGGTGGTGGGCAGGATGTGCTGTCATATATCTGAGGAATGGGTAACCTAAACAGATGGGTTTATATTATTTTGCAAAGCTAAGTTAACTCAATAAATATTAAACTAAGAATAAATAAAGTCAAGGGAAAAATAAAACTTCTAAAAATAGCTTAGCAACTTTACATGCTCTGTAAGTTTACCATAAAGGTCACTAAAACAAAAATTTCCATAACATCATAAAATCATCAGAACAAACAGAAATTCGCTTTTCACATTGTGTGCTCTGAAATCACAGCAGGTTTAATTCTGGGTTGAATTCTGTTCTTATTAGATATGTTACCTGGAACATGTTACCTTCTCTTCATAATCCCGAATGTTCTCATCTTTATAATTAGCATTCATTCTTGTATTAAAGGATTATTGTGGAATGAAATGAGCTTATGCCTAAAAAGGACTGAAAACAATTCTTAGAACATAGGGGCTTTGCTTTGTTTTCATCTTCTCTTTTCTCTTTCTTAGTCTCTGGACCTGGCTATTGCATTATAACCATTACCACAAATGTGTCTCTTCCATACCTCACTGCAGCTTTCATTCTGAAACATATTTTTTTAAAGGTTCTCTCCCAGAATTTTTCAATTTTCCCACTCAGATCTCCACCTTTCTGAAGAGTGCACAGGACCAGCACCTGAGGAAGGGTAGTAATGTTAACAGTAAAAGCTCAGAAAAAGACCTTTCTACCTCACCCACCCATAAAGTTGGCAGGGATTTATTTTTCCAACAGAGAATGCAACAAAACACAAGAGTAGGATCTGCCCATTACATCACAAGATCATTCAGGAGAATTCAGACTCCTGTGAGTCTCCTGGTTTTAATGTGTTACCCTATGTTCAGATCCACAACTACTGTTCCTTTTAAATGTGTACAAAATATCATGAAAATAAACAAAATCCTGCTGCTGGCTGGCATTCCACCTAAGGGACATGGTCAGACATAGGTAATAAAACTCTGGCTGACAGGATGTCAAGGGATCATTTATTTTCATTCTCTTCACATGAAAGAAAGAGCCTATAAACCTATGAAACATTAACATGTACAGTAAAACAGAATCTCCCCCATTAGAAGTTTGACTTCCAAAGCAATGTAAAGGTTATGTATCAAAATTAGGCAGGTGCGAAGAATCTCAAGAGATCAACAATCAAATGCTAGAAACTTGAAACAGCTCAATACAATGAAATATCCATATTTTATTTACCAAGTGAAAAATATTTTTGATTCACCCCAGAAAATGAATGACTGACAAGCCAGCTAACAAGTTAAGCCTGAGATTTTAAGAAGAAACACAAAGTATTTTGAGTTATAAGTGATATGAAATGAAAGCCACTATTTAGTCTTAAGAAGCAGATGGGGAAAAACACTTAGCCAATTTCTCAATGTAGTAGAAACATCTTGGTGATGCATAAATAAGGGGCAGAGAGAAAAAAATCTGTGCTGATTTCAGAGTCAGAAATTGGGTAAATTTTCTTTGGCATGTTAAAATATAATGGGGTAATTTAAAAAATATTAGTATCATAAAGAATGAAGGAATAAGAGGAATAAAAAGTAATTTTCCATTCTCACCCCGTCCCTTATCAAAAAAAAGTTCATTAGACCTTCCTCCTCTTCCTGCCTGCCTGCCTTCATTGCTGTCTGAACCTTTCCTAAAGTAAGTAAATAAATAAGGAGTGGTGAAGCTGCAGAAAAGTAAAGAACAAAGCCATCAACGAGTCAAATTCAATCTGTGGAACACAGGTTTGCAGACTTTGAACTGAAGAAGATAAGGACTCTATTGCCCAAATTAGGGCATGTTAGTTGCTGTAAACTTAAGAACTGAACTGGATAGTAGTTCGCAGTCTCAGGGTAGGTTGATTGCTAGAGACTGAGAAGATGGATGAAGGTAGCAGGGTTTTGTGGAGTAGTAGTTACAGGCCTACATGTCCAGAGAACCATAAACGCATGGGTTTTCAGACCTTGACTGCTACATGAGTTCCTATGGAACTGGAAGCAAATACAACTTTGGCAAAAGTTCCTAAAGCAAAATATGGTTCTTGAGATATTATCCACAGAGCCAGACACTTTCAAAAATATTTTATGAAATCGGATAAAAATACAAATTTGCAGTGGCCATAGATAGACAGGGATTGTTCTTATTGTGTCTGGATTGTGTAAATTACAAGGTTTAGAATAAGTCAAGAGATAGCGCAGTAACTGTGAAGTGTGAATAATATTGGACATCACTCTTATAAAATGAGAGCTAATATAAATTTCTGGATGGGAAGGGCTTATCTGCCTTCTTTTCTAATGATATCCCCAGAATCGAGTACACATATGGCATAAAATAGACATTTAATGATTTTTTGTGGAATAAATAAACCATATTTAATTTTTTCTAGGAAAAAAAAGACCACAAGATATTTCTATATCTCAGGTTTTGGAGCATTTGTTATTCTTTATTGATCATTAATTATTATTATTTTTAAGCTGAAAGGAGCTACTGCAATATCCTTATAATTTATGGAGAAGAAAATCAGATTACTCAAAAAACTCAGTGGAGAAGCCAGGAGTAAATACCCACTCAATCCTTCCTCACTCTATGACATTTATTCTTTTCTTCTCAGAAAGTCTTAGAAAAGCAGAATAAAATTGCTATCTAAGAGTCACAAAGTTTCAGACAATTACTGTCTTTTTTAATAAAGATTTTCCATTCACCCATTCCACTGTGGTCATTTAAAAGTAATTTCTACCTCCTCTACAGGTCCTTTGTGGTCTCACCTCCAATTTTCACACATGCCATTGACTTCTACCCAGAATGTTTTCCCGTATTTCTTCTCTATTGGAACAAGTTCTCCTTTGAACTTAAACTTTTCTCACCTTACCTAAAATAATCAACTAAATAACTAATTTATTAACTAGGTAGCTAAATTATTCCTTCATTGAAAGTTTCTCCATTTACAAATGGGAGACACTATTGGGTCAATGGACATTTTTCATGTTTGAGGAGGCAATTAGGATCATTTTTCTACACAGGTCAAATGGAACAATTTCTTTGCAATAAAAAATTCATTCAGTTGCTCTAATTTGCCTCTGATTCATTAATGTGAACCATTCAAAGCACCAATAATTTTTAGTGAGTCAGTACTATGTTTATTTTTAACTCAAGTTGAAGGGACTAATCTTTTCTCTGTTTATTAAAGTTTTAGGGTTATAGTCTTTCAATACTCTGAGATCAGATAAATATTTTCTCCCCTGTTGTTTTTGAAGACACTGCTGGAGATAAGTAGAAAGTCACAGAAGCAAGAGTGATTAAAAATACAAGCTCACAATTAGATATGAGATTGAGAGTTCATGTTGCAGACTTTTCAATTAGATTTGTTTTAAAATGACTTTTTTTCTTAATAAAATGAGAATTCTCATTTCTCAGTCTGAGTTAACTCTGTTGATAAAGGCTATGGTGCCTATTGTGATACATACATTTAGTGAAAGAAAAAGAGAAAAAAAACAAAACTAAGTTAAATATACAGTATGCTACAATATAATAAGTGCTGTGGAGAAAATACAAAACTAGATGGTGGACAGATAGTGGAAGTAAGTAATGGGAGGGGAGATGGATATGTTGTGATTTTAAACAAGACAGCAAAGGAAAGGCTCACTGAGAAGGTGACATTTGAGTAAGGACCTGAGAGAGATGAAGGGCCACACAATATAGATATGCAGGAGCAAGCATTCCAGACAGCAAGACCCAAGGCAGCAGAGATATATTTGAAGAACAGAATACCAGTGAACTACGAGTCAAGTGAGTTATGCAAAGACTGTTGGGTCAGGAAGTCAGAGAGTACAGAATACAAAGGATGTGTTGACCATAATAAGGATTTCAGTTATTACATAGAGTGAAATGAGGTGCTACCTGCAGGTTTTCAGCACATAAATGACATGACTGCCAAGAAGAAGGTGGGCAAGAAAATAAGAATAGAGGACAGTTAGGAAGTTAAAACAATAATCCCCAAACAATCTTTGTGGATTGATTTAGAATGATAGCAGTGGAACTCATAAGAACCTCTTTAGAGGTTGTTTGAATGATTGATTATATGTAGCATATGAGAGAAAGCAGTTGTAATAAGGACTTAAAAACTTTGGACTAGACCAAGTAGAATGATGGTAACTCATCGACTGAGGTCCAGAAGACTATGGGGAAAAGTCTTGGGACAAATACTGGGCACTAAAATTTAAGCATGTTACTTTTTAAATTATTAGATTTTAAGTCAAAATGTGAGTCAAGCAGTTAGAAATATGAGTCTATATTTTGAGGAAATATCCAGATTACAACAATAAATTAGTCTTCAATGTACAGTGTTTTTTAACTACTAGACTTGGTAAGACTGAATACAAGAGAAAGGAAAGTCCAAGTTTACACTTGGCATTTACATTCTAGGGCATTTCTATGTTGAGTATAGGAAAATGAGGAAAAAAATAGCAAAATAAGCTGGGAATAAGGTGTCACTGAAATAAGAAAGAAAATGGAAGAGTATATTATTCCGTAGGTCAATAGAAGAACAAGTTTTAAGTAGGGTATAATGGCACCAATGCTTTCAATATATTGATTGCCTATAAGATACCACTGGATTTAGAAACCTAGAAATCATTGACAGATGTTGAGGGGAATAATGGAGGTATTTACCTAAGAGAAGGGATTCAGGAAGGAGTGGGAAGAGAGAAATTGAAGACATAAAGAGCTTTTCTCTAGAAGCAAGTTAAGGAACAGGACAGTAGTTTGAGAGAGAAGGGTGTAGGGAGAAAATGATTTGTAATCTAAATAATTAACTGTGTATATATTGGTAAAAAGTGTTCCATTAAATTTACGTACAAGTTAAAATTTCCTTTGAAAACTGAATTTGTCTTTACCTGATTCTCTTTGAATAGTTACGTTTAAAATTAGCTTATATTTTATTAACAAGACAAAGTTGTAGAATCACATAGTTCAATTTGAGAAGCACAGTGATAATATAATTATAATTGCATACATGTACTTAAATATTTCCTTTAAAGGTTTGAGTATGAAAATTTTATTGATGCTTTCGATTATTATAAGCTTTCTTTTAATTAATACTAGAGTGAATGTAAACACCACAGAACATAAAAGTGGGAAGACAAGCTTAGGATGAAATATTAATATATTTAGTAGTATGAACATATGTACTGAAACTTATAAAACTTACTGAGACATTTTAATGAATTGATATTCAGTAACTTCAATGTTTTTCATGTTAATTTTAATGAGGAAATAATTCTAGGCTTATATAAAAATGACTTAATTTTAATCCTATCGAGATATTTATTGATGTGTGAGAATATAACCGCACTCAAAACCACTGTCATATGTAATCAGCCCCATCACATGTATGGCATACAACTGAACTGTGAATTACTAGAATAAGTAGAATTCTCGTATTTCATAGTTAACTGACTTATGTGATAAATTTCTTACAAATGTGCATATCAGTGTGTTATTGGTGACAGACCTCAACAGCTGTGCGCTAAGATCATTCTCTTGTTTTATAGTTCCTAAAGCCCAACATTTTAGCAGGACACACAGCAGCTCAGAATGTAGACATTTCCCAGCATTTCCTGTGCCTAAGTGTGGCCATGTGTCTGAGTGTTAGCCTATGTGAATGTGAGTGGTATAAGGCACTATCCAGTAAGTGTTCTTGAGAAGAAGTTCTTGTCTTGATTAACCCCTCCTATTTAATGACAGGAATGTAGGACTACTGGATCATTTGATTAGGCTTGGTGACCAATACAAGACATATAGCAAGAAACAGCTTCCCCTGACACTAAGAAATGACATTTCAACTTACTCTTTCTCCCCCAAACTTCTCAAATACAAAAGAGAAACAAATGTCTATATTTTCTAAACCAAGGTTAGTTGATTCTTCCCTCCTGGCCCTGTTACATGGGATAATACATGAAGTCCCAGAAATGAATAGTTTAAAATTGTATGAGATAAAAATAGGGATGGCAGTCCCAAGAATGACGTTTGAAAAAAAATTTTAGAAAGGCAAAATATAAACATGCAGATCCATGTATAGGATAATTGTCCGAAAAAAATCTCCTCATTTCTGGTTTTACCTAAAATGTTTATTTATTTAAGCAATGATACAAAAAGCATATGTGCATCCTTAAAACTGATACTTGACTGCCTATTTACTAGTACAAATGGTACATGAAGATATTTGTCTCTTGGATACAAAACATGATACTGTTTCCTATTAATGGAGTTCAGGTGCCCAAACAAAACTAAAACCATGGATTTTGGTTCTCAGAAGATAGCTTCCTATACTGATAACTCTCCTGAGATAAATTTGTTAGGTGAATATTAGTGAATGTGGTCATAATACCATAAGAAGAAAGAAGGAAATAACGGCTCTTAATAATAGAAATGCCTTTGATGAAAGAGGCAGAAGATAGGAAATATAATCAAAGAAGGAAATTGATAGTGAGGTTCAAACAGGAAAAATTATGTCATCCAATATGATTTGAACCACATGAACAAAGAATGATACAAAATCAAGATTGCTCCAAAATATATCAAAACCAGCATTTTTATCTTTTCTTCTTTGTAGTTTTTCATCATGAGAACTGTGTTTGGAATAGTGCTTGTGAATTCCTGCATTCCTGTGTGAACATGAAAACATACAAGGAAACATGACAATCATTCATATTTGACTCCATTAAATATTAAGATAGAAAATGGGGAATGATGTGTTTCATAGTTCTCAGGATTCAGGCTCTCTATATGAGAAGAGACATTCATATGTCTTCTTACCTCACTGCTCTGTTCTCAGAATTACATGAGACTTCAAAATATTAAACTGTCAAATATACTTACAAGGAAAATAGGTTAAATGCGTTATTGAAAAGAGGGAATACATTTGGTCTTTGGTAAATGGAAGTGGTGAACAGATATGGGAAAGTAGAATAGAAACTTTAAAAAATGAAATAAAAAATCATTATACAAGAAGGAGGTTTCAGGTTATAAACCAATAAAGGAACACACAAATTCTACTACTAAGGTTGAAATGAGAAGCCAAGAAGATGAGCATATGACAAAAGTGCCTGAGTGTCCTACAGGAGTTATAAAAGGTAGGAAAAGTTAGAATACGTAAGGAAACGTCTACTTCTACATTTTAGGCTTACTTCAGTGAACTCGGTTTTTCTTCTATCAGGTAGCAAAGAAATATACAATACATGCTGAGTGCAGTTGACTACCACGGGCCCAGAATTATTAAGATCAAACTTGACCAACTATTTCATACTATTGAACTCAGCAGAATGAGTTTCAGTGTTGCTGGAGGATGACTGCTAGTAGAAAGACCCTATAATAGGAATTTACAAATGCACTGAGGAATATGAAGAGATGGTACTGATAACAAAACAATAACCAGACCAGTTTAATGTCTGACAAGATTGATTCCATTCCCACACAAAAGATTTTAACAAGGTAAGAGTTGTAATAATTCCAGGCTCCTATTCCAAGATTACATTTACCTCACTCTCTACACGTCTACATAAAATTAATATCATGCATGTAAAAATGTATAAGGCACATGAAGAAGCAATTTTTAAAAACTGTCAAAGCAATCAACAAGACTATATTCAGATATGACCCAAATGTCTAAGCATTAGAAAGGGAATTTTAAATAACTGTGTTAGATATTTTAATGTGAAAGTAGACAATGTGTATGAACACCTGGGAATTTCAGCTGAGAGATAAAAACTGTAAGAAGAAAATTGTAAATGTATAAATGAAAAATAAAACAGAAGAGAAATTCCCTTGACAGGTTCATTGGTGATTGAACACAGATGAGTGAACTTTAAGTTAACAGAAGTCAACCAAACTGAAACAGAAAGAAAAAAGGTAAGTAACAAAAAGGAATAGAACATTCAATATTAATGGGACAAGATAATGACTGAATTTTCCAAAATTAATAAAGTATACAACATAACACAAGACACACACATAGAATATCATACTAAAATTATTGAAAACTAAATATAACGAGAAATATTTAGAGGGATACAGAGAAAGAAAAAGACAATACATACAGAAGTATAAAAATAAGAATTAGATTTCTCATTAGAAACCATGCAATAAGATAATGAAATTACATCTTTAAAGTACTGCAAGAAGCAATACTGTTAACTTGAAATCCTATATTCAATTAAAATCCTTACAAAACTGAAGAAAAAGTTGATATTTTTGAGAAAAGAAAAATAGATAAATTATCATTAGCAGATGAGTAGATTGTATTGCAATAAAATGTTAAAGCTATTTCTTTAGGAAATATTAATATAATATCACACAAAAACAGAAATTATACAAAAAAATAAAGAATATAGGAAATTAGATAAAAATAATTATAATCTTTTTGTTAGATTTTAATTCAAAACTCTGAAAACAATTGACTACATAAACCAAAACATAGTAGCAAGGAATTATGTGTTTATAGTACAGTTAAAGGAAAATATGTCAACAAAAGCACACAGAATGAGAGAAAGGTTTTAGAAATAAACTATTACATGATTATAAAATATATATATATAACATAAAATAGAAAGCTATGTTAAATATGTAATATAATTAGAAGGTAGTGTATCATTGATTAAATATAGTGATGTTTTTCAATGTTTATAGATTGTAAGTAGTAAGCTAGCATTAGAGATAAAATTAAGTCATAAAATACTTCAGTCCAAATTAAGTCCAAAAGTCTGGGAAATAACAAAAAGTAAAAGAACACAACAAGCAAAATAACAGATTTAACTATAAGCATGTCAGTAGTTATTCATTTTAAACAGTATAAACACACCAATTAAAAGAAATTGCTGTACTGAATAAAAGAAATGATTCATTTGAAATATATACATATAGATTAAAAGTAAAATTATAAAAGTGGTTATCTTGAAAACACTAATCAAAGGAAAGATGAAGTTGCCATAATATTAAATAAAGTAAACTTCTGAGGAAGACATTTTATCACAAATAAGAGGGAAATTGTGTAGAATGGTGAATTCACCAAGAAGATATAAAAATACTGAATTTACACACACCTAACAACAGAGCTTCAAAATCAACTAAGCAATAAAAACAGACAATTCCACAATTATCATTGGAGCATTCAGTGCTTCTCACTCAGTAACAAATAGAACAAGTACACAGGAAGTGAGCTAGAATATGGAAAATCTGAACAACACTGTCAACTAACTTGATGTAATTAACAATGTAGAATACTTAATCTAACAAAAGCAGGAAGCATATTCTTTCAAAATAGTATCACCAATAGAGACTATGTTCTGGACCACAAGATGAAATCCTAACAAATTTAAAAGAATTGAAATATTACAAAGCATATTCACTGACCATAACTAAGTTAATAAAGAAATGACTAAGATATCTGGAACAATCTCAGAGTATTTGCAAAGAAACCACAAAATCCAAAATCTATGGGTGAAAGACCAAATTAAAGAAGATATTTAACTGAAAACACCACATATAAACAATTTTAAAGGAAAGATGCAGGCAGAAATGAAGCCAAGCAGGCAGGCAGGAAACAAGAGGAGGAAGAGCATTTTTTAAATTTTTATTTAGTTGTTCATCTTGGTTGTTTCCCCCATCCCAGGACAAAAACCTGAATCCTCATGATGTGTTTGGACTGCACTCTACTGGACTGTACTCTACTGGAGGCAGCAGACCTTAGCATTACTCCATCAGGGCACACCAGCATATAAAAATTTATGGGGTGATTTAAAGTATTACCTAAGAAAAATTAATAATATTAAATGATCTTACTAGAAAAGAAGAAAAAAATCAAATCAATGGTTCAAACTTCCAATTAAAAATTTTTTTAAAGTGTAAACTAATCCAAACGAAGCATAAGAAAGGAAATAATAAGGAAAAATGTGTAAACCAAAGGAATTGAGAACAACAAAATAACAGATGAAACCAAAAGTGGTCAGCAGGATTCAACAACCAGCAGCTTTTCCTGATACTTAGCCTGAGTGGTTTTATAACAGAGTACTGACAGTGAGACATCTCCTCATGAACAGCTTTCCCAGGTACCCTAGATTCAGATTTCCAGAAAATTCCAACAGTGCAATTCTCAAGTGAGTTATCTATCATCAGTGACCTATCACTTTATCTTTTCCAAGAGATGTATCCCAGCTCTGGGGCAGAAGGAGTAAGAGATGGCGAGAACTCTTCTCGTAGTGGTCTATTTCAGTCCTAGAGGTAGGGGCTGCTCCTTACATATACTACTATCTTTAAAGAGTTCTCTGCACTTTCTAGTAACTAAAGTCTCATTATTTCAGTAGCTTTAATACTCAACACTTTTTTAATTCAACTCTCTCTGTTTAAATTAGAAGTCACTGTGTAATTTCTGTCTCCATATTGAACATAAACTGATTAAACTATACATCATTCTTCCTCAGACCCACTGTTGTGAATATCATTCAGAAGTATTTGTTATATCCTCCCTGTGAGGACCTTCAAATTACCTCACTGCAGAGCCTATATTCAACTGCACTGTATAAGTTAAGGGGAGTCTATTTTATTTTTCTTTTCATATAAGAAATTGCCAATATAACACCTGCAATATAATATGTGAGTCAGACACCCAAATAAGCTTACAATTTTCTCTTTGTCCTTTGAATAGAAGGCAGAATAGACAGAGCACTTGTGCATCTGCTGAGTCTTCATTAAATCCCAATTTTAGAACAACACAGGCTAAGAAAAAGAATTGTTCAATATATGAACTAAGCTTTCCACTGATAGGAAAGAACAGCAGGAAAGCCAAATTCCTGATTTCTCAGTCCACATGCCACATAAGATTTCATTACAAGTCTGTACTCACCTCCAGTCTGAAAAAAAAATGTGAAATTCTATGTGCAGTCCTCCCAAATCCCTTCTGATTTTTATATGCCTAATATTTTAATACCATATAGTTTTCTAGTTAGAAGCTTATTTCTTCCATGTCCCTAAATGGTAGAAGTTAGAAAAGTGTCAATAATAATGACAGCAAGAAATGATACAAATTATTTTATATGATTTTGTTTCATTTCAGTTTGACATGTTTGAAAAACTCTGACTGATCAACAGATTTGGGGGGAACATGTGGGATAATCACAATATAAACTATGGATAAAAATTAGAATCTTATTGTTTGGGTGTTTAAATACTATTTAGTTATCTATTAAGTTCATCTAAAGTAAGGCCATTATTATTTTGTTGATTTTCTTTTTGGATAATTTGCCATTGCAATCAGTGGGGTGTTAAAGTCCCCAGTCATTATTATTGCTACTTTTAAAGAGAGATTACATAAGGGAGAGAAGGAAGGAAGGAAGGGAGGGAGTGAGGGAGGGAGGGAGGAAGAATGAAGGAAGGAGGGAGGGAAAAGGGAGGGAGGGAGGGAGGGAGGGAGGAAGGAAGGAAAAGAAGAATCATCTTTATTTAGTTATTTGTGTATTTTTGGTTTTCCACTCCTACCCCAGTTTCAAACATGTGTTCTAAGGATTTGCATGTTCTATACACCAGTGTCTTAGTTGCCTGAGCCACAGGGCATGCCCCTATTATGTGGCATTCAATGTCTCCCTTTAGATCTGTTAACATTTATTTGATTGATTTCAGTGCTCCTATGTTTGGTGCGCATATACTAATAAGTGGTATGTCTTCCTGTTGGATCGACCCCTTTAGCATTATATAATGAGCATCTTTGTCTTTCATTATCTTTTTTAGCTAGAAGTCTGATATAAGTGCGACTGTTCTTGGGGTTTTTTTTAATTCTCCATTGTCACAAACAAGCAGAGATTTCTCAACAAAATTCATAGCACATGGATCTGGCCACCAGGGGTGTGGGAGTGGAGAGGAAAAGAAGACGAAACAAGGTGATGGCAAAGGTCGCTAGGACTCTGATGATGGGTAAGGTGTGAAATACACACAGAATTGAAATTTCAATATCCTGAATGCATACAGCAATGAAAACAAAAGAAATAACAAATACACATATGTATTACGTATATATATTTATCTGTATCTATATGTATGTATATTCTCCATTGGCTTGGCAAACCATTTTTAAATTTAAGTGTATGTCTCTATATCTTAAGTGAGTCTCTTGTAAATAGCATATATAGTTGGATTTTGTTTTTTTAACCCATCCAGTCATTCTACACCCTTTAATTGGTAAATTCACTCCATTTACATTCAAGGTGATTATTGGTATATAAGGACATGCTATTGCCATTTTGACTTTTGTTTTCAGGTTTGTCTATTTATTGTCTTGTTTAATTTTTTAAGACTTTCTCTTTTATTTAGAAGAGCATCTTTCAAAATTTATTATGAGAGGTCTTATGGCAGCAAAATCCTTCACCTTGTGTTGGCCTAGTAAAATCTCTATTTCTCCTTCATTTCTGAAAGTTTTCCAGTCTATATTATTCTTGGACGGCAGTTCTGATTGAATTTTTTTGAATATATTATTCCACTCTCCTGGCCTATACAGTTTCTGCTGAGAAATCCGACAATAGCCTGATGGAGGTACTTTCACATGTTACTTGCTTTTTTTCCTCTGTCCACCTTTAATACTCTTTCTTTGTCTGAATTTTTGATAGCTTCACTATGATATGTCTCAGTATAGGTCTTTCTGCACTTAGATAAGCAAACTTCTGTTGACAAGACTCATATATTCAGTTCCGTTCCAAAATTTGGGAAGTTTTCAGTTATTGTTTTGAGTTATTTCTCTGTTCCTTATTCTTCCTCTTCTCCTACTGAGCAATCCATTATTCTTATGTCATCTTTCTTAATGGAGTTAGAGAACTCTCAGAGTAGTTCATCACTTTTTTATATTTAATTTCTTTCTTTTCTTCCACCTGGTTAATTTCTACATTTCTATCCTCCATGTCACTAAACTGTTACTCCACTTAGTCGATTCTTCTTCCATACTTCTCTGTAGTACTCTTGGTCTTGTTTATTGCATTCTTCACATCCTAAATCTCTTTTAGCTTCTTATTTAAATCTTCAATTTCTGCCTTTTTGCTAATTGTGTTTCTGAACTCATTAACTTCTTTTCCTGGCTTTTCCTGTACTTTTTTAACGTGCTTTGCTGAGTCTTCTTTTAATTATTTGAACTGCTAGCTTTTTCCATCTCTGAGTTCTTTAGGACTGCTATTTTAATTTCCTTATATGCTAAAAAGACATACACCTCCATATCTTCAATTTGGTTTCTGATGAGGAGTTGATGTTTTCTTATAATGTCATTACACCCTGAAGTCTTGAAGAAGCCTTTGCCCTCTTCCCACAGGAGACATAGAACTTAGCTGCTTTATTTTTTTTTTTTATTTTACCAGCAGGTGGCAGTCTGCTTTTATCTGATATTTTTTATCACTTAGCCAAGGGGCAGAGGACAGAAGCTGGGTAGGGGAAGAATGAGGTATAGTTTCTTTTAGTGGGATGTAGTTTTTTCAATAGGCTGCAGTGGGCAGGCTTGTTGGTGTAGGTGGCATCAGCGTCAACCCTCCTCTCAGGGATCCCAGACCTTGGTCTGGCAGTCTATCAGCTCTGGAATAGTACTTCACTGGTAAAGCACAAATCCCAAGGGATGCAATAGGAGAGAGCAGTCTTCTCCATGTGTTTTTGCTGACTTTCTGACCAGTTTGGGGACAGGGGTCCTGATCTCAACCCCTCCTCTTGGGGCTTTAAGCCAAGAATGTGTGCGACCACACAATCTTCACTCTTCCCTAACAGATCTGGAGTCTGTGTATATTGCCTGTTATCTACATCCTGTAGCTGCATCCATAGCTGTATCTGCAGCTGCAGCAGCAACTTGCCATCACAGCAGATGTCCAGCCATTTCAGTTGTATGTCTCCTCTCAACCACCTTCAGTCACACAGATGCATGCAATTCCTCAGGAGATTTATTCAATGCAGGTACTATTGTTCTCCAAATTGTTGGAGTTCTTTGTGTATCACTTCAATGGAAAAATGGTTATTTCTATTTCATATAAGCAAAGTAGGGAATAGCAATGACCACTATCTTAGACTGGACTCAGGAGATAAGCTATCATTGAGAAATAGAATTCATTTGCTCAAATCATTCACTGATTCTTGAACACTCCACAGAAATCTTGGGTGTATAGAATATAAGTCTCAGGCCCTTTACATGCAACAGTCTTTTAAAGAACTAAAGACTTCTGCCATATTCTTCTTTACCACGCTTTCCTTGTACTTTTGTTAATGAAGCTTGGCCTGCTTCTAGACAAGTTTTCTGAAATGAATCATACAGAAGTTCTATTCAGTGATGACACAAAACTTTCCTCACCCTATCTCCAGAAGTAATGATGCTGAATACCCAAGTCCAACTTCACTGGAATTTGAGAGCCGTGAAATCACTGACCATTCAGAATTCTTCCTTAGCAGGAACCACCTTAGTCCAGAAATTCTCTCTTCTTCCCAGAACACCTCTTAGAGTCCCAGAACCTTTCATATCCATGTATTTCTGGAAACTGAGCCTGTGGCTGAGTTTTTCTACAAAAGACCTAGCAATACACATCAATTTTTTGAACATGAAAATGTGAAGATATTTTACACTGATCTCATTTCATTTAAAGTAGACAACTGCCTGATAGAATTTCATCGTATTTTATTAAAATAAAATTTTATTTCTCTATTGTAATAACAAGGCAGATGTTCACAGTGTGCATCTGACAGGATCTGGCATATATAAATATACATATATATATAGTAGGTTAAGACTTGAATTCAAAGGCTCAACTTTAAAAATCAAAGATTTCATGCAATCCACAATGGGAGTGGACATCCCATGCTAAAACTAGCATTAGATTTTTATATTAGCAAAGAAGAGATGAAAGGATTCCAGAACCCACATAAGATGACTGAAAATAACTTTAAAGAACTCAAATTTACAGCCCACACCTGGGATCTTCAACACGAATCTCAATTATGAGACATAGGTCCAAACGCTTGCCCAAAACCCACAATGTGATCATATTTATTCTTTCATAAATGTTCAGTTTTGATTGATACTATATGATATATACTATTTAAAGTGAATGCACATGTCTTAGAGGAAGTTCAAAACAAAGATTCCCACCAATTATTTTTGTCTCTGAAATAGAACAGTTTGAACTCTACTATAATTATGAGCACCAGGTGTACAAACGATAGCAAAACCAAAAGCTGGTTCAGATAATGGAAATAAGTACCACTTCATGAATGAGTTCCTCCTTTACATTGGGAGGAAGGAGCAATATATTTTAATGCAAGATAGCAGGTGTTATACACACAAGAAGGGAGAGATCTTTATGTGATCCAGCCAATGGAAAAAGCTTTCCTGAAGAATATAGCCCTTTTCTTGAACCTAGGAAAGAAAACGCATATCTAGATGGATGAAAGGGAGATTAACAAGGTATTGCAAGTGGTATGACGTGTATGATAAGAAATGTAAAGGTACGACTATGCAGAGTATCTCAGTGAACAACTGAGTCTAGTTGGACTGGAAAAGTGAATCAGTGGTAAGTCTAGAAGGTAGATACATCAGACATCAGGGCTAAGGAGTCCAAAATGCTTTTTATATAATGAAAAATTAAATTTGTTAGAAACAGAGTAGTTTCCATGAGGAAGAGTATCATTGGCATGCTTTTGAATTTCTAGTACACAGTGTTTATAAGAAGGAGAATGAACTTAGTTGATGTTATTGTTTTTAATCTCTACAAACAATGCTTTTTTTTTTGCCTGCATCCAGGAGTTGACTAGTCCATCTCTTCGTGGTACCCCACGGAGTTTAGAATAAGTAATTAAGTTATAGAAACTTTATTTTGAAAAATAATGTTCCTGCTTGACATGATTCTTCAGCATTCTCTTCTCTCTCTCTCTCTCTCTCTCTCTCTCTCTCTAAATATTCACAACTTCTGATTTTCTTGGCATGAGTCAAACTTTTTACATACATTATTTCTCTTAATCCCAAAGCAACAGTCCTGAATTCATTATTATCCCCGCTTACAAATAAGGAAACAAGACTGATATAAATACATTGGGTTTCCCCAATTCACACTGCCATTGAGTCAAACTCAGGCATCTCGATACTAAAATGTATCTCTTTATTTTTATAATAGAGTGCAGTTTTCTTACTTTACTTGTTATCTATTAGTACTTTTGCAACTATTCGCAACATATTCATATGCTTCTAAACTGTTATTGCTAGGTTTTTCTCCCACATTCTCTGCTGCCATCATCTGGACTCTTGTAAAACTGCAAGCTTTTCTTGAGTCATTTCAGCCTTAACAGTTTTGCATTCCCTTGAATGGCTGAAAGCTGTGTGAGCTAAACTTACAGTACTTTAAACTTCTAATCTTTTCAATAAGCTTTACTGGTCTGCAATGTGTGAAAATCATGATAAGACTGAAATGGCAATTAATTTACTAATGAAATCATACTAGCAAAAGAAAAATTTGTAGCAAATCAGCAATTGTGTCAAATGCTATTGAAGAGCTGTATCAGTGCTGAATTCAGAGAGCACAGAGAGCTTGGTGCACTTTTTCCTTATTTGACTGTGGAAGCCCTGAATTAATAAGTAAGGGAAGGTAGGCAAATACCAACAATCAATAAGGCTACACAGAAGAGGTTCAAAGGGCAGGGAGGTAACCATCAGAGAGTTAGTGCTGACGTACTCTACTTCTAAAAGGTTGATGGCCATCATCCTATGAAAATAAAACATGTTCACATTTGTGAGATCAGAAAAACAATAAAACCCTTGTCAAGTCCTTACCATTCTCTGGGTTCCTGTGCCAATCTCTACCTACCACAAACCATTGATTGTGTTAAATGTAAATGTCCCTCATGTAGGAGGGATGGAGAGAAACAAAAGGGTGTGTGGCGGAAGGACAACATGCTGATGTGCAAAGAGCAAGAGACAGGGGTTTGCAGTTATTTCTTCAGTCTAACCTCAGTGACCTAGAATTGTTCATGAGCAGTTCAGTTGATTGATTTGGAAGTGTCTTTCTCATTCTCACACCTTAATTCCCCTCCTTGAGCATTTAATTTTAAAACCATATTAAGATTATGGGAATATTGGGGATATAAAAGAAGCCAACAAATGTTTAGAGTTTACTGCTTTCCAGCCAACATGTTACGATACTTCAGACCATTACTTTATTTCATTAATCCTCACAATAAACCTATGAAACAGCGATAATTTGTCTTATTTTATTGTCAAGAAAACAAAAGTTTATGTACTCAGAGGTCAGGTCAAGTGCCCCAACTCATACAAGTTAGTGGATGAAGAATGAGGATTCACATTAAAATTTATTTAAATGTATGAATGAATGATGAAGTCAAGTAAGGAGTGCTTTCTTCTCTTTTTATTTGAACAAAATAGACATTTTAACCTGCTATAAACTTCATTTCTCATCCATCACTGGGTCTCACGATTTTGTTTCACTTGGAGTCACCTATTAGTCAAATACAAAAATGAATCTAATAGTATTTAACACTTGCCCAGTACTTTCTACAGATTTCCCTTGACTTACATAGGCTTATGTCCCCATAAACCCATCATAAGTTGTGATTTCATGTGGAAAATGCATTCAGTACAACATACCAAACATCACAGCTTAGTTTAACCTAAACACTCTCAGTGCACTGAGGCTGCCGGAGCCTGCTCCACCTGTGCACCCAGAGAGCACTGGTGAGAGAGACACGCTGCAACCACCAACAATAAGAATCTACAGGAGGTCTCCATCCATGCTCCTGACAGTGCACTAAGGCTACATGCGGCCTCTCCCTGTACCTTGAGAGCTGTGAGTGAAGCAACCATTCCCACCAAGGAAAACTACTGTGGCCCCAGTTCCTGCTCTGGAGAGTGTACTGAGGAGGCTCATCCCTCTCTCCCTCCGCCTCCAGAGCAATAGTTAGGGAGAAAATGAGCGACAGAAGCTTCTTGTGGCCTCTGTCCCTGTATCCAGAGAGTCACCCAGGTGAGTGAGAAGCAGTCTCCCCACCACCACCAATAAAAACTAGAAGTGACTCCTGCTCTCTGGTCTCTGCTCCTGCATCAGGGGAGGGCCCAACACCCACAATACCACACCGCCTACACCCACCCACTACAGCCACTGCTAGCAAGTAAATTAAAGAGAAAGAAAAATAAGTCCACTGTGCCAAAGATAGGTAAGAGAAGTCATACATAATCAAAATTCCCCACAAACAAAACATGAATGGCTTAATGAAAGCAAGACACCAGTAGTTCCCCAGAGAAGAAATCTAGTGACAGTGAAGAGGTCAGCCTAACAGATTAAAAAATTCATAGCAATAGGCTTTTAAAAATTAAATGACCACAGGAGGCAAAATTAACTACCCAAAGACAAAGTTAAGACCTCAAAAAAGAAATGACAGATCAAAATGCTTACTTCACCAAAGAGATTGAAGATATAAAGTCCAAACAGAACTACTAGAAATAAAAAATACAGTCTATGAAAAGATAAATGAAATTGATAGACCTTTAGCTAGACTCATGAATAAGACAAAAAAAAAACCTAATACTGAGAGACTCAGAAATTTTAGAGGTCAGATTTTAACAAATGTTGCAGAAATACAAAGAATCATTAAAAAAAAATACTATTATAAGCATCTTACAATATTTCCTTCCTTCTACTGTTACTATTATGCCAAAAAATCCACTGATCACGAAGAAATGAACACATTTCTACAACCTTATTATACCCTCCCAAAACTGAAACATGAAGACATAGATAACTTAAACAGACCAATCACAAGCACAGAAACTGAAGGAGTATCAAAAGTCTCAAAACAAACAAAAAACAATAGCACAGGACCATGAAACTTCATTAGCAAATTCTACCAAACATTCAGAAAGAGCTAATCCCCAACCTCCCTAACAATTCCACAAAAGAGGAAAAACTCACACATAAATTCTGAGGCTAACATTACACTGATTCCTAAATCAAAGACAGCACCAAATATAAATAAATAAAATAAAAAATACAGAACAATGTCACTGATGAATACAGATGCAAAAGTCATCAATAAAATCTTGGCAAACCACATTCAACAGAACACTTTTTAAATATATGCATCATGACTAAGTGAATTTAATCCAGAGAACCTAGGTTAGCTCAACATATACAAATCAATGAATGCAATATACCACATCAACAAAGGGAAAATCAAAAATCATAAGATAAAATCAAAAGATGCAGAGATACACTTAACAGGATTCAATCTCCACTCATGGTAAAAATCCTTACAGATCTTTAGAAAAATACAGTCTACCAAGACTGAATCTGAAAGAATTGAAAACCTGAACAGAATAATCACAAGCAAGGAAATAAAAGAGATAATCAAAATCTCCCTAAAAACAAAAGCCCAGGACCAAATAACTTTTCTAATGAGTTTTATCAGATCTTCAGAGAAGAATTAATACTTATTCTTCTCAAACTCTTTCAAAAAACTTAAGAACAGGGAACTTTTCCAAAGCAGTGAAGAACAGGGAGTACTTCCAAATACTTTCCATGAGGCTAACACACTGATACCAAAAGACATCACCAAGACAGAAAATTACAGAACAATATCTCTAATGAACATAAATGCAAAAAAAATCTAAACAGCACATTATCAAACTAAATCGAACAACACATCTAAAGGATCATTCATTATGACCAAGTGAGTTTACCCCAGGGATGCAAGGATAGTTCAATACATGTATATATATATATATATATATATACTAATGCAATACACCATATCAACAAGAGCAAGGAGAAAAATCACATGATCTGCATCAATAGATGCAGAAAAGCTTTTGATGAGATCCGACACCAATTTATGATAAAAATCCCACATAAAATGAGGATAGAAGGTACATACCTCAACATAATTAAAACCATATTGACAAATCGACAGCCAACAGCATAGTCAATGGTGCAAAATTGAAAGCATTTTCTCCAGGATAATGAAAAAGGCAAGGTTATCCACTCTTACCACTGCTATTTAACAGCATTCTGAAAATCTTAGCCAGAGCAATTAGGTAAGAAAAATTAATTAAAGGAATTCAAGCTGAAAAGGATAAAGTAAAATTATCATTATTTGCAGATGACATGATTACTTAGACTGAAAACCCTAAAAACTCTAGCAAAAAGCTGCTAGAACTAATGAGCAAATACAGTAAAGTGGCAGACTATAAAATCAATACACAAAAAGCCACTGCATTTTTATATGCAAACAATAGGCACATGAAAAGATGTTCCAACTCTATGGCTACCAGTGAAATGCAAATAAAATCAATGAGATATCACCTTGCACCTGAGAGATTGACTATTACACCGAAGTCTGGAAACAACAAATATTGGTGAGTATATACAGCAGAGGGAATACTTTTACACTGTTGGTGGAAGTGCAAAGTGGTGCAAAGCTGATGGAAAACAATATGAAGATTCCTCAAAAGTTGAATATGGAATTCCCATATGATCCCACCATCCCAAGTCTGGGTATTTACCCAAAAGATAGAAAAACACTAATTCACAGAGATTTATGCACCCTCATATATATTGCAGTCCCATTCACAATAGTTAAGAACTGGAAACTACCTAAGTGCCCAACATCAGATGAATGAATAAAGAAGATGTATAGACAATGGAAGATATAGACAGTGGAATATGACACAGCCCTTAGAAAAGATGAATTCCTGTCATTTGAATCAACATGAATGGATCTAGAGGGGGTTATGCTAAGTGAAATAAGTCAAAAAAGAAAGATACCAAATGATTGTATTTATAGGTGGAATGTGAATAGACAAAACAAAGGAATAGATGAAATTAAACCAAACCTTGTACACTTGCAACAGAACTGAGGTCACCAATAGGGAATGGGACTGGGGGGAAGGAGAGTGGTGGTGGAGTCCACTAGACAATAATGAAGGATACTTGGTGATTTGGTGGAGGGAATAGTGCTGATATATATATGAGGAATAGTGCTGATATATATATATATATATGAGTTATATTTTAATGTGTAAAACAAAGTTATTGCAATAAAATGCAAAAAAAAAAATTTTTTTAAAGTCAGAGTGTGGTGAGGAAAAAAAATCCCCACAAAAATGGAAACAGGAGGCATACACCTCAACATAGTAAAGGCCATATATGACAACCCCACAGCCAACACATCATATTTCACAATGAAAAATTGAAAGCTTTCCCCCTAAGATCTTGAACTAGTCAAGGACACCCACTTTCAATACTACTATCCACAGAGTTCTGGAAATCCTGGCCAGAACAATAAGGCAAGATATGGACATTAAAAGACTTCAAATAGAAAAAGAATAAATAAAACTATCATTATTTTCAGATGACATGATATTAAACCTAGAAAATCCTACATACTCCACCAAAAAAACAAACCTGTTAGAAAAAAATAAATGAATATAATAACAAGGCAAAGTATAATATCAATACATAAAAATCAGTACCATTTCTATATGCAATGAACTAGACGGGGAAAAATTTAAGAAAGAAATCCCATTCATAATAGTACCAAAAAGATTAAATACCTGGGGATAAATTAAACCAAAGAGGTGAAAGAGCTTTACAATAAAAATGATAAGATCTTAACAAAAGGAAACAGAAAAAGACAAAAGAGATGGAAGGCTATTCATGCTTACAGATTGGAAAAATGAACAGTGAAAATGGTCATTCCATCCAAAGCAACATATAGATTTAATGCAATTCTCATTAAAATTCCAGAGGCATCAAAAGAATACGCCATTGGAACAAAAACAAACACAGAGACCAGGAGAATAGTAGAGAAAGCCCAGAAATAAAGCCACACCTATATGGATAGTTAATCTATGACAAAAGAGCCAAGAGCATAAAATGGAGGAAGGAAAGTCTATTCAACAAATAGTTGTTGGAAAACTGGACAGACATCCTGTTAAAAAAAAAAAAAAAAAAAAAAAAAAAAAAAAAAAAAAAAAAGAAAGAAAGAAAGAAACTAGTTTACTCATTAGCACCATACGCATAATTCAACTCAAAATAAATGAAAGACCTGGACATATGACCCAAAACTATATAATACATAGAAGGTAATATAGGGAAAATCCTCCACAGCATCAACTTTAAAAAAGTATTTGGGGAAATGATATTTTGTACAAAGAAACTAAAACTAAATAATTAGGACTACATCAAACTAAAAGATTTCTGCACAGCAAAAGAAACCACCACTAAAGCCAAAAGACCACCTACTGAATGGAAGAAGATAATCATACAACATGTCAGAAAAGAGTTCAATCTCCAAAATATGTAAAGAGTTCATATACCTATAATAACAAAAAAGCAGTGACCTATTCAAAAACTGAACTGAACAGACACCTAACTAAAGATGCACAGATAGTTACAGACATATGAAAATATGCCCTACATCACTTAACACCAGAGAAATGCAAATAAAAACCACAATGAAATATCACCTCACACCTGTGAGAATGGGCTATATCTAAAATACCAGAAACAAAAAGTGTTAGAGAAGGTGTGAATAAAAGGAAACTTCCAATACTATTGATGGGAATGTGAATTAGTGCAAACTATTTGGAAAACAATATGGAAATTCCCTTAAAAAATAAAGATGGATCTACCATTTGATCCAGTCATCCTACCTCTAGGCATATACCCAAAGAAAAAAAAACACTAATTAGAAAAATATCTGCCTCCCTATGTTCATAGAAGCACAATTCACAATACCCATGATATGGAAACAATGTAAATGCCCATCAGTAGATGAATGGATAATAAAACTGTGGTGTATATTTACTCAACGGAAATCTATGCAGCAGTTTAAATTGTGTCCTTTGCAACAATCTGGAAAAAATCTGGATGGAACTGGAGGGGATCGTGTTATAAAAAATAAGAAATAAAGACAAAGACAATAGTTTCACTCATGTGGAATATAAAGAAATCTCAAAATCCACAGGACACAAGACTGTGGTTATCAGGAAGTGGGGAGGGAAGGATGTGAACAGTGGAGGTAAAGGCACTAGAACTCTGGTGGTGGGTGTGGTGTGAAATACACACAGACGGAAGCGTGATTTCAATATCCTAAGATGAATATAGCAATGTAGAAAAAATATAATAAAATGATTTAAGAAAATAAAAAAGAAATTTATTTCAGGAGCCTGCAAGTCAGAGAAGATGGCACCCACACAGTTGGATTCTGATGAAAGCTTTCTTCCAGGTTGCCCACAGATTCCTTCTAGGATCTTCACATGACCACTTGGTGGTGGAAAGGGGATGAGAGAGTTCTCTGGGGTGCCTTTATATAAGGCACTAACCCATTCTTGGGAGTACCACCCTTGCAACATAACTTCTCCCAAAAGTCCCACCTAATATCACATCAGGGGTTGATTTCAACATATAAAGATGAAGGAACACGAACATTCAGCCCATTGCAGCAGGACTTGAGAGAAGAGGTAGCTGCTGAGGCAGTGCTGCAGGCATCTCCCTGACCACTACAGCAGCACTGACTGTGGGTTCCTAGGAGAGAGCAGCTCTTGTCTTCTGAAAGGGCCAGACACCTTCATTCAGCACTCTCAGACTATAGTAGGTATGCCACAGTATAAGACAGGCTTGCTTTCTATGCGCCCGTATTTGCATTTGGACACTGTTCTTTTGTGGAAGAAGTGTTTTAGCACTTCCTGTACAGGTTGCAGCCTTAACTCCTGGGCCCACCCAAGCCTAATACTGCATCCACTCCATTCCCTCCTTGCTACATAAGGCAATAAATTCCTGTTTTTCTTTTTCAAAAATGCTCAGAATACTTACATTAACCTACATTTTGGGCAAAAATCATCCAACACGAAGCCTGTTTTAAATAAAGAATTGACTATCTCATGTAACTTACTGAATATTGTATTGAAAGTGAAAAACAGTACATAGAATATGTATTATTCAGACTTGTGATCCCATGGCTGACTGGGAGCAGTGGCTTGTCACTGCCCAGTATCACCAGAATATCAAGGGACCTATCACTAGTCCAGAGAAAGATCAAGATTCTAAGTAGAATTTCCACTAAATGTGTATCAGATTTGCACCGTTATAATTGTAAGGTTGAAAAATCCTAAGTCAAAATTAAGGACCATCTGCAGTGTCAGGACTATTCTAAGTACTCTAAGCACTTAATCCTAGCAACAACCCTATGAGGCAAGAACTATCAGTGAACCCATTGAACAGATGAGAAAATATGAAGTCCAGAGATTAAATTGCCGAAGTTCACTGTTAGGAAATGTGAACCAAAGTTTGGTTCCACCTAGTTCCAGAGTCTGTACTCTTAACCAGTCCACAATATCACCTCTGCAATGTAAAGGCACACTTAATCTACCTGAAACACACATGTGCACATAAAATGTGACTTACTCCTCACACAAACACTTAAAGCTAGAGAGGAAATAGATTCACTGTTCAGATGTTCTGGGACACGAAAAACTCTCACCATTCATTGTAACATTCTATGTGTACTTGATAAGGAGTCAGAGAAAACAGAGAAGGTGACTACAAAGTGTTTAGAACTACCAGGACAGGAAGTCAAAAAACTCCTAACCACAGTGAAGATTGGGGCTTAGAATTCCATAGCTGTGACTACATTCTATTAGTTTGCTGGAGCTGCCATAACAAAGTACTCTAGATTGGATGGCTTAGACAAAAGAAATATATTTTCTCACAGTTCTGAAAGCTAGCATTCCAAGGTCAAGGTACTTTATTTGGTACTTATTATAGGCTGCATTCTGTTCCTCTCCTAAATTTGTATGTTGAAGCTCTAACTCTCAGTATCTTAGATCGTGACTGTATTTGGAGACAGGGTCTTCAAAGAGATCGTTTAAATGGGGTCATTCATCTCCTTATAATGAGACATTAGAACATTGACTTGCATGAAGGAGAAGCCGGGTAAAGATACAGGAAGAGAGCAGCCATGTACAATCCCAGGAGAGAAACTACCGAAGAAACCAACCCTAGTCTCCAAAGAGTCACATTCTAAGATATTGGGAATTTGAGCATCAACATACAAATTTAAAAGTGGAACGCAATTCAGCCCATAACAGCATCAAATAAAGAACGACATTCTAAAAGCATAGAAATTAATTATGCTCAGAGGTAGATGCTTAATTTATAATGATGTCAGCATAAATTGTCCAGGTCAGGTGACTATTACTAGCAAATATGTTCAAAATGGTTCTTTTATTTTGATCTCAATAGCAAAGTAAAATTCCAACTACTTTAAGGAACAAAATAAGATATAGTCATTCTTAAATATTAATTTTGAGAACATTTAGTCTGCTGCCTCACCAAAACAAATTCAAAATTAAATATTTCTAGAAATAAAATTTTGCTTTCTTCTCATCATCATTGAAAATCTAGAGTTTAAATTGTCCAATAAAAACATTATTGGACTCCATAACATACAATTCACTATTAGTTAGTTGGAAATATCAATGTCTTGCTTTAACAAAAGCCAATTCTAAATATTTTAATTTTTCTGATCATTGTTTTTGATTTCTACTACAGTAAAAGAGTTTTTTCAAGCAAGTTGACAGTATTATTATTTCTAGAATATCCTAGCAACAGCCTGAGAAGATTCATGTTTCCACATATTTAAATACTTGAGCTAAATTCTTTGCAAAATAAAAAGAAAAGCCTCAGTAATCATTTTTATTAATAAAATATCCACACATATTATCAATTGTAAATATTAAGTACAAATGAAATTGTTTTAATATAAGAGAAATTGCTGACTGGTAGTAAATACAGGTCTGTTATATTTTAAGTTTTCATGACTAATACTAAAAAGAACATCAGAAAGTATCCTCGAAAGTACATTTTGGTAGAGGAGCAGTTACCCTACTGCCTCTGTCTGAGCACAGCCCTCTTATATCCCAAAGACCCGGCTCACATTCCAGGGTTGGGAGAACAACCAAGGTGTTCAACTGAAATAAAAATGCTTCTTCCTCCTCTCTCTCCCTGCCTGCTTACCTACCTGCTTTCATTTTTGCCTGAACCGTTCCTTTAAAAAAAATAAAGCATATTTTGCTGTCAGAATTGACATAAAATAGCAAAAAAATTTTATTCTAGAGATGTACACAGGCCTGACTGTGACTTTCAGTTGTTGCTGTTTTTATATCTTCCCTTTTCATGATTCCAAAAAAAATAAGAAACCTCTGCATAAACTCCCAAATGATTTGTTCATTTCCAGAGTCAATTCCAATGTCAACAAGGTAGGTACCAAAGTAAGTGCAATTATTAAGTAGCATAGCAATCTTGGATATCTAGAAAATTCTGCCAAACTACATTCAATTTGAAAAGAAAGAAGCTAATACTCAAAAAGTTCTATTCAAAAGAATGCACAAACTCAAGTTTATTTTTAGATGCCTACTGTGTGTGTGGTGGATATTGTGCCAAGCATAACTGCATAGCTAAGCTAACATTTCCTAAAACAAAATATCTCTGTCATCAGTCTATGAATAATCTGTGGAGAAAATCAGGAGAATCTAATTAGGCAATATTTGACTCCACTACTATTGGCCCTTAGAGTTCATTGTCATACTAGGTAAAGGTCTTTTGATTTCAGAACTTAATAAATATTGTGATAATAAAACGAACAGAAGGATGAATCAATAATTATACATGGATTACTTTATAATGAAATAATTGTGATCACTATAATAGTATATCCATTTTGAAGATCAGTTAAGATATTTAAGAAAAATATCATATCTGTTAAAATACCAAAACCTACACATCATCACTGATCACGGAATTACATTGTGTTATATTCGTCAAGCCTCAGTTCTACAACTTAGTAAACAAATTATCCAGAACTTTTGCCCTACCACTTTGTTTCTTAATAACAATTATTTGAGTAAGTCACAAATCTCCATTATCAAAATTGAAAGACAAATTTTAAATGTGTGAAAGTGTTTCTGCTTGCAACTGACAGTCATTGATAAAAATATTTGCTTTTACTGGAGCCTGAATATTACATAATGACTAATTAAGGTTTGAGATTGATTACTAGTAGATGTTCATTCAAGATATCACTAAGGTTAATATAGACAATCCATGGTTTCCTCGATTTTAAAGTACTGTTTTTAAAAATCTATAAATATAGAAGATCTTTGATCTCTATTCAAGGTTATATATTGTATCACCCAAGATATTTATGCATTTAATCTCTAAAAGGTTCTATGTGATAATGCTTTTAAAATACTTAGAGATTTTTATATACTGCAGAATGAATAATTATAGATAATTTGTTTTGAAAACAAGTGCTCAAAATTTAAAGGCTTTTGAAAAAGAAGTCAGCATTCCAATTCTCTTTAGAGTTAATAACAGGTCCCCAGTTGTCACTTAGATGGCTGTAGATAAGAAATACAAAGTTTGTAACTTCAACCAGTTACACTTTTTTAATTTAGAGCTTGGGCTTGATGTAAACACATTATCTTCCTATTTTTCTGGCCTTTGGAGATATTTCTCTTTAGTAAAAGAAAGAGAGCTTTGAACCATACCAGAATTGATCCATTTCTTCTACTTTAGAAGAAAAACAAAATCAACACAGTTCTCTTCCGTACCACATATGTTTTGAGAAACAGCAGTATATCAACATTTCTTAGATCTTCATGATACAGCAAACTGATTTCCCACCAAACTGGACTCTTTAATTTTCTCTTCCTCTGACAGTAGAAGAATAATAAGTCCAGTGATGCTGAAGCAGTTCTCAGGCGCCAAGAAGGAAACGCTAGTGCCTGCGCTGTCATTCTTTGACTGGGTTCAAGATTAATGAACTTCTCCCACACAAAAAAACATTTGTTCCTCTAGAGAACTAAGTCCTGATCTTAAATTCGTGGCAACCTTACCAAACACATAAGGATCAACTTATGAAAAGATATCTCTATCTTACTTTTCTTTTTTTTTTTTCTTTTTTTTGGTGTAGAGAAAATGAAAAGATTGAAAGAGTTGGAAATAACTGTCCCTTTTCATTCCACTACATTGCCAGTTTTCTAAAATGACAGATCTTAATTTACTTTCCTCTATTATTTCCATTGTAATCTGACTTCTGGCCCCAAGAGTCATTACTCTGAGAGTCATCACACGCTTTCTAATTTTCAAAGTCAATAGGTGCTTCTTTGCTCTTTTCTGCCTTAGCCACTGACAGGTTTGACATTGAAGGCCCATCTTTTAAAACCCTTTTTCTATGACAGTCATTTTCTTGTTATTTTCCCCTTTTCCCTTATTTTTTTCTACCCTTATTGCCCATGTTATTAGTATACCTGCTAACTCTTTGGGGTACAAAAATTATTCCATCTTCTTGTAAAGTCATATAGGGCAGAATCAGGTTCTCCAAACAGACAAATTTTAACTTGATTCCCTGATATACCATTGACTATGGGTAAATACAACGATTTCCTAATATATTTCTCTGAGCTTCAGTTCCCCACACCTGCATATACAGAGTACTATTTTGAAGTTTGGGGGGGATTCAATTAAATAATGCTCAAAAAATATTTATCCAGTTCATAGCATGTGAATTTTTTAATAAATTATCTTAATATTATGTCATAATATACTAATAAAATAAATATAATTCTTTTTATGTCTAATTTCAAGTGATCTTTTAGTAATGGATCAGCTCTAGAAAGCTTAACAACAGAGTAATTGTTAGTTGGATTTTGTTTTAATAGAATTACAAAATTAGGAAGTTAAAAAACACCATTGAGTTCAAGATTCAGCAAACTATAACCCACAAGACAGATAAAGAATACCACCTGTTCTTACAAAGAGTTGGTGGAATAAAGTCACATCTATTCATTTATGTATTTTCTATTACCGATTTTCTGCTTCTACAGCAGTATCAAGTAACTGTGGAAAAGATTGTATGGCCTGCAAAGTCTAAAGTAGTTTATATAAAAATATTTATTCTATAATAGAAATATAATATGATATAATATAATATGTAATATTTATAAATCTACCACATATAAATATAATAAAAATCTATTCTAATTCCCTTGTTTTCCTGATAAGAAAATTAAATACAGTGATATAACTCAGAAAATTAAAACAACCATAATAATTACTAAGAAATTGCCTAATGCATCACCTTTATCAGAAACTTACATGTATTCATTTTACTGTTAGAAATAAAACCTACTTTATTAACTGGTTTTGTTATTTCTGTGGCATAATTATAGTTCCTGGGAACCCCACGGAGCATGGGATTTTATTCTGACAATCTATCTAGTAGTTGCACTGTGAAAGGAAAAGCAGTTTCCATTAGAACCAGGAAATTCTGAGGTTAAAAAAAGACAGCTTAAGCTCTTGTCAAAAGCTGAATTTTACTTAATACAAGGAAAGGTGGCAGCTTCCAATTTCAGCACAAAGTAGGGGTATCAAATTGCTACAGAAACTGCTGTTCTCCAGAGACTGATGACCAGAATGAACCCAGAAGCAATTTTTTATTCTCATGAGATGGCCTGCTAGGGTATTTCTGGGAAGGAGCAGAGGGTGTTCAGGAAGGTTAACATTTGTTTGTTTGTTGTAACTGCCTGCAGAGGTTGGTAGAAGTCAATGAGACCAGACACACAGGAGAAATAAGGTGGGTCCATCATACTAAATCAGTGGCTAGAGGGGTATCAGTGAAAAAGAGAGGCATTTTATGGTTGAAGCTTTGGACTTTATTATATTTATGTTCACTCCCTAATGCAGTATAAACGTAATAAATACAAGCCACTCCTGGGGTTCCTAAGCCTAAAGCTAAACTTCAACTTAAATCACAAAATATAGTGTTAGATGTCAGGAATACCCTGGTGGTCTAGCAGATAAGGCCACAGGACATAGTCCGCATACATCCCAAGACCTAATTTCCAACCCAGAGCTGGGGAAGTAACCAAGACAAACAACTAAATAAAACAAATAAAGAACCTCATCCTCCTCTCTCTTCCTGCCTGCTTGTCTACCTACTCAACCTCATTCCTGCCTGCACCTTTCCTTATTTAAAAAAAAAAAAAATTGTGTTAGATACATACCTCTAGCAATGGCATCAAGAGGTGAAAGAAAAAGAAAACATTGCCTTTTTAGGGAAACCACTCTGTTTTCTTCTAGGCCACAGGGAATGGCAACAACCCTAACTTGTGTATGTCTAAGGGATACAGAAACCACCTGCAGTTTTTGCTACCAGAAGTCTTTATAAGTGATACCTGTATTGTCCTATAAGCACTTGTTTCAAAAATACTAAATATGGTTGCTAGAAATGCAGACTTCTAGTCCCAGTACTAGACACAGTGAATCAGCACTCGGTGCCACACCTGGGCATATGCATTTTCTGCAAGTTTCCTAGGTGATTCCACTACAAACAAGTTTGAGGCCCAGGAGTTCATTAAAACTAGTGCTAAATCATTTAGCTTTGCCACTGTCTAGTCTTGTGACTTAAGCAATTTAGTTATAATGATTATAGTATAATAATCTGTATTAGCCAATGAGATTAATTAATTTTAAGAAATAAAAAGGAAGAACCCAAGGTGTCATGTGCGTGCAAGGTATAATTTCTGAAAGAGATTCATGCACAGAACTAACAAGGCTAAACTGCTTAAAGGCAGGGGTGTGAATAAAGGACTAGATTGGACATTATAGCATTTTAATGCAATCGAAGGCAAGCATTCTAAAATTATAAAGTGTTAGCTTAGCTTTTTACATTATGTTGTATCTTCTCTTTATCCCATAAATTTAACAAGGCAGACTAATGTTTAATATGTATTTTCATAAGAATGAAGAAAATCTCAGAAATAAGCAATTTACCAAAGTCTCATCTAATCCTGTCTGTTCACATACTTTGCACAATTAAAATGTCTGGGAGCAGAGGTTGAGCTATCCCAGATGAGAAATCATCTAAACATTTGAATGTTGTTAAAGACTAAACTAATGAATATTTTACTCTTACCAGCTGCTCCATAATCCTTCTCCTACCTTAGAGTTTTAAGATTACAAAATCTAATTGCACATTCTCTGAGGCTTTGTACCCCTCTCTATACAACAACCAAATCCCTCTAGCATTTTATTGACAAAACAAGAAGCCACAAAAGCAGCATTAATTGAAGTCACTGCTGCTAAATAAATCCCAAACCTACTAATTTGTTCTTGTCTGCTACAGTGTGGTGAATAAAACCAGGCCAGCGCTGCTGTCCTCTTGACACCATAATAGCACCTGGGACCAAAGAAATAAGTGGCCACTAAAATTAACAGATGTATTCTGGAAAGAACAATTTCTTACACTCAGTTTAAAAAAAAAAAGATATTTAACCATGAGAAAAACCTGAGCATCATCATCATCATCATAATAATAGTAACAATAATAGTAATAGGTAACATGTATAGATTATGTAATTGACCTTTTAGCACATTTAATTCTCACAAAAAATATCTGAAGTAGATATTATCCATATTTTTCAGATGAAGAAGTGGAAAAGAGCTAAAATTTGCAATGATGGCATGACCTGGCAGCTCAGAGGAGTGAGACGCTGGTGTACAGACCAAGTATAGACCAAGGACTCAGATATGAGAATGAAGGTTGAGTGAAAAAACAAAATGAACAAATAAGATAATAAAGATGTTTCTTTCCCTTCGTTTCCTTCCTTCCTTCCTTCTTCCTCCTCTCCCTTTCTTTCTCTCAAAAAAAAGGTTGTAATGAAAATAACAATATGATATATGAAAATCACATTAAGTAATCATTCCAGGTCAACTTGGCTCCAAATATCATAATTTTAACTATTACAATAAAATAGATCTTATGGCCTTATATCGATCTCGATAGCAAACAAATTCTTGTTTGAATTGAATCAGATTTCTGTTATTCATTATTATCATTTTTCATTTAAATCTAGGAATTATCCTAATTTAAGGGGCTATAGACAGACATATAGTTAGCTGTTCCACATGCATTTGCTTAGTACTTAGAGGACCCTAATCCTCTTCTTTATAATGAACAACCATTACTATTTATTGTCTGCCCACTCTTCAAATTAGCAGTTCTTCAAGGTCATTTATCACTATTAGTAAGTACAGAAAAACAGTTTGTAAGTTATCTACTTTTTAAAAAGAATATAAATATAGGGGACTGTCTGCTACGTTTCTGACACCAGTTGCAAGTTTGATATCCTAAAGTCCACACTTAATTTTGCAAGAAGACTCACAGAACTCACTAGAAGCTCTCATAATTATGGTTTAGAATACAGATTAGTTAGTTTAAAATAGATTAAAATTAATCAAGAGAAGAGCCACATAGGGCAGAATCTAGGAAAGTTCAAACACAGCTAGTTACCCAAGTTGATGTCAATAGTATTGATTTGGGCTCTATGGGTGATTTCCTAACATGTTGATCTCATTTTCCAACAACTCAGAAAGTCAAGCTGATATCACATAACTCAAAGCTTCTACCATAAATAATATTATTAGACTATCTGTCATTCCCTAAAGTCCCCACTTACAAAAGACACTTCTATCAGGTATGGTATTGCACACAATTTATAGATTACCTCCAAGAAGCTCAGGGTAAAGGACAGTGTTCTCCTGAACAGGGTTAGATTCCTCACTACAAAGAGTTAAAGAAAATTCAAGATTGTTTCAAGAATACTATTTCTGCTTGCTTTCTGATATATTTTTGGTGCAGATATAGAGGCCCTATATAGAGGCCCTATTATAACAATGGACCCAGGAAGAATCTTCCAGGAATGTTGTTACTTAAAAAAATGATTAAAAAAATAATTAGAGCTGATTTAAGAGGCAAGCAATTACTACAGGAAATCCTCATTTAATGTTGCCAATAGCATCTGGAAACTATGACTTTAAGTGAAATGAAGTATAATGTAGCAGATCCTCAAATAATGCTTTGTTCATTGTAGGCCAAGATTTTTTTTTCCTCATCAATTTTGAACAAATAAGTTATTAGAAGATCTGCTGTGCAAGTATAAGCATCAAACTATACCTTAGCATCAAACTAGGCTAGACACCAACATGCAACTATAGCATATTTCATGGGACCAATAGGAGACTCTAATATGAAGACAGATTTTAGAGGCTTAGGTTTAAAAGTTCAACTCCAAAGTTAGTTATCTCTTACATGGAGTCCTGAAAAATCAGTCTTCCTCGTATCTTCATTTTCATTTCCTCTAGTTCATTCCACAGTCCTTGCTCTCCATTCCTTTTACCACCACAGAAACAGGTAGCTTGTCCATCTGAAACTCCTTTTTCTCCTTCACTCTGATCACTTCCAAATACACTGAAGTCTCAAAGGCTTACATGTTATTCCAATTATTCTAATTACTAAAGCATTGGGTTGAAGCAACGGCAAGTTCACTCTAATGAATGCAGGCAAAAAAAAAAAAAAAAAAAAATTTTTAAACAGTGCCTTTGTTTCTGGTTAAAATAAAAACACATTTAGGAGAGGTATTACAGATTAGTCAACTCCATCTCAGAATAATACCTTTATTGTCTACTTTTCTGTAACTTGCTTTGCTAGTTTAGAGACAGTGGAACAAGAGTCATGGGCTATGAAAGGAATGTAAATAGGAAGAAGAACAAAGAAATAAACAGAAAGAAGTGTGGAGGCTTGAGGAAATAGCTTCAGATTTAATAGTTTGGGCTTCTACTGATAGATCCAGGTGTTCATATTGACATATCTTATTAAGAGAATATTAGCATATTAGTACAAGGGTGTGGTATATCTTGTCTAACACATTGGCTTTCAATTTGTGACTGCACAGAAAAGTCATGGGCATTTTTATAGTTCTACATGTCCTAATCATACGCCAAATCAAATACATTAGACTCAAGATGGGGTCTAGGCAACCAACAGTGGTTTCTAAACATCCAAAGGTAATTGAGCCGAGATTGAAAGTTGCTAACAAGTTTTCTTGACTTCAGTTCACTTCTGCAAAAATAAAGCATCTGTTAGATGATCCCTGAGCAGCCTTCAACCTGTTCAACTCTGTGATCAGTATAAAAAAAAAAAAATGTTCTTTCTTCTTTCATAGCTTATCAAATAAGGAGGAAAATTTATGGAGGCCATTTTTGCTCTGCAACTTTGTAACTTAACTTTGCAATTTAGCCTTGCAACTTTGGTGAGTGCAAATGTTTTCTACATTATATACTGTTTCATAAGACGTTTGCCATCTCTGATTAGCTAGTTATTCATCACAGGAAAATGAGAAACAACTATTAGTTTTCCAAAGGAAGAGTACAAAAGCAACATGAGGATATTATAAAAATAAATATTTTTAAAGCAAAATGAGCTATGGTGTCAACACAAAAAAATACCTGCTTTTCGACGCCTTGCTATTATGGAAAAAACATATACATAGCAAATATAACTTTTATATATAATTATATATGCTGTATGTAATTTTGATATATTTAATTTACACACTATATATAAATTTTGGTCTATTTCATTTGGTCTTGTCTATATATACATATGCATATGTTTGTTATATATACACATACATGCATATAATCTATTTGCACGACTCATTCGCAAAAGACTTTGAGTCTTCTTGCCTTAGTCCTGACAGTGCTTATTCTTTCTGTCTCTCAGAACAGATGGATAATGAGAAATCCATGATTGGTCACATGGGCTCTGGGAAAAAAACCTGGAACCAGGCCCATCTCCACAGCATACTCACCTGCCTTTCAGCCCATGTCAGGCATTTTTATCTATAACTCTTCCCCCTCACAGGTGCATTACTAAAGAACTATATAATGTGAAAGACACTCCAAGGTGCTATGAAGCAAGAAATGAAATAAATATAGAATATTTACTTTGCCAAAAGGTGGCATCTCAGCATACCAAATGAAGATGCCAAGTCACCTGTTAAGGTCAAGTGGGTTGTGATCTGAAGCAAAGTGCCTCTATTCAAAACAAATGGTATAGCAACCTTACTTAACCTCCCTCCATCCACCACCCCCAGCCAAAAATAAAAATAAAACACCTGAGATCTCTCACGCTTATTCATGTCTTTGCTTCACCAGCAAGATCTGCCTTTATACTTCTGCCTTTTTTTTTTCCTGTCTCTCCTGCTCCTCATCCCCTTCCCACCATGGACCCCTATTGTTCAAGTTCTAGTTTAATTAATAGCAGCCACAATCATTTAGTGTTTCCTGTGTATCAGGAACTACACTGAATGCTTTATATATGTATTTTATCTAATTCTTCCCACACATCTGCCAAGTTTTATTAAGTCAGTTTCATGGAAGACAAACAAAGCTCTGAGGGATAAAATAACTTGCTCATGATTGCAAAGTCAGAATTCAAACCCAGGCCTATCTTGATCTGTAGATAATGTCATTACTAATTCTATTACCCTGTTACTCTTACCAACTATTCAGGAAAACTTTCTTGATGACTATACAATATGGCAATTTCCCCTAATCTAAACTCTTCAGAGCATATTTTTACATGCTTTATGTTGTCTTTATTATTGTTGGTTTTATATTGCTACTTAATTTTATGAGTATGTTTTGTTGCTTTCCTAAGTATATTATAAGCCTGTTAAAGCCACCAAACTGTTCAAAATGCCTAAATGAATGTACTTACACACAAAAATTGGTTTTACTCTAGAGCTATGAATATATGCTTTGTTACCCTTCTATCACCTAGCATACTTTTGTGTATAGTAGTCTATCTAACTCAACCAACAAATTGCTCCAATAGTCAAGAGTTAACTGCAGGGAAATAAAGAACAAGCCATAGGTTGAGAGGGTCAGCAAAGATATCATCAAAGATGAACTTATATATGTGGGACACTTTACGCTATGACTTTGAAGTTGATAAAAGCTATTAGAACTTAACAAATCATTGTAGTGTATAAAATGTTTGTCCAATCAAGACAGGCTGCATTGTATCTGTGCCTTCAATGGGAAGGGGATAAAAAGATACTTGTTATTTTGACAAAGAAAAAAAGAATGTTTCCCAAAATGTTAGTTTTCTATATATGCATGAGTCATAATATTTCCCAATAAGCTACCAACAGTTATTAAAGTCTTCTTTGTGCAGAATACTTTTCAATATGCCATAGTAGAAAGGTAGAATTGCATTCTCTATTCATAGCAGCACAGTTCACAAGAGCCAAGACGTGGAAACAACCTAAATGCCCATCAACAGATGACTGAATAATGATATGTACTCAATGGAATTACATGCCACACTTTAAAAAAGACAAAATTGTCCTTTGCAGCAATCTGGACAGGCTGGTTCTAGAGGGGTTCATGCTAAGTGAAATTAGCCAGAAAAAAAAAAAGGGAATTACAAAATGTTTCACTTATATGTGGACTATAAAGAAACAAAACTGAGGAACATACAAAGCTCAACACACTTCATAGGACACAAGACCGTTGTAACAGGGAGTGGGGGAGGGAGGAAGGACGGAGAAACAATGTGGCGATAAAGGACACTAGGACTCTGCTCTGGGTCGATGTGAAACACACAGAACAAGGGATCCCTTCAATATCCTAAAAAGCACTAGCAATAGAAACAAAGAAATAATAAAACTACTTTTTGAAAGAAAACTGAGGCAAAACTTTTGGAGCCTGAATTAAGCAGACAGCTCCTTAAGAAGAAAAAGTAAATTATATAAATGAGTACTTATTGATAAAGTGAAATAAAACCTGATACTGAGAGATTAAAAATAATTGGCACCCAGGACAAACTGACAACACACAGACTTCTGTACCAACCATATTTTCTCAAATACAAGAGGAGTAAAGGTTATGTGCTATCATTTCCCAAAGAGTATGAAATTACTCCAATACTCATTTTTCTAATTCCAAAATTCTTGGCTAAGAGCACAAGCTCTTATTTGAGATCGCGAACTGGAATATGAAAAGAAATTCAAGTAGAAAGGGCAGGCATTACAAACAAGTCCTGAGTACCTTCTCAGGAACACACCGTTTGGACTAATGAGAACACTGAAGCCACTTCATGACATAGATGCCAAGAATGTGAAATTGATCTCACTCTTGTTCACTGTTTCAGTGTGTGGACATAAAGTGTGTTTTTCCTTATTTATGCATTTATTTCCCTAATAAAGATTGAGACAATGCTTTTTCTTCAGAGGTCTCAGGGATGATTCATAAAAAGCCTCTTGAACTTCCCAATGTACTAAGATATTTTAAATAGTAAATCCCTCAAGCCTGCAGAATTTTTCATCTGCATATAACTGCACATAACCAAGAATCTCAAATCACTTTTCCCAATGCCTTGCTAATGCTTGTGAAACTTTCAGGTATTATAACTGTAGTTCTCACTATATCCCAACCTCTCTGTAGCTATAGATTTTCTAGTCAAGTGACCTTACAGTCAACTCAGTTTAGTGAAAATAGCTTCAGATATGACGTCAAATGACCAATGTTCAAATTTCAACCCCGCCTTTCATGAGCCTTGTGACCTTGATTAAACCAAGCATCTCTTTGAGCCTCAGCACCTTTATCTATAAAAAGGGGAAATAATACCTTCCTGCTCTTATCCAAGGATTATAATGAGGCTCAAGTTGAAAACTATGCAAAATGCTGAATAAGTCACATCTCTGTAGCAGGATTGTTCTTGATGTTTGAAGAATTTCTTGTAGTCCTTTCTTCCCTATTATCCAGCAGAGTCTCATTTATTTTCTTCCAATCTTTTGTTAGAGTCCATGTGTATGTGTTTATATATATAGTAGATACACTTTTTAAAATACAGATATTTTATTATTATACAATTCTATGTCATTGTACTTACAATTATTATAAGCATTATGCATCTTAAGGTTAATAAAATTTCTTCCAAAATATGGTTAATGAAAGCTTAATAAGTCTATCACATACAGTATATATAATGAAACATGGTATACATGTGTGTGCATTTTCACGTTTTTAAAAATTATATTCAACATGGTAAATAATGAATACAGATATGGTGCTTAATAATTCTTCTATATGAGTGAAGCATAATTTATTTGATCACTCTTCTTTTAACTCACTAAAAATACTCGTTTCCAAGCTTTATTTTAAATTTGGTTTTGAATTTTATTTCGTTGATTTTGTTGTTGATCGATACTGAGTTTATTTGCTATCATAAACAAGACTACAGGAAACATCTCTGTGACAAAATCTCTAATTCCACAGAGGGGATTTTTAGAACTGAAATAATTAGATCCAAATGTATGGGCTTTTCTAAGTCCATTGCTATTATTGGAGTCTGTTCCTGAAGCAATGTATTTAGAAATGTAAAGAAAAATCAGTTTTTATGGTAGCCTTGTCATGATTACCTATTTTAATCATTACCAGTGATTAAGAAGCAAAAAGGTATCTCTTTGCTACTTATATTTATATGATTACTAGTAAAGTTGAAAATTTGTCATGTTTATTGATCTTACTTTTTGCCATAGATAATCTTTTCTCATCCTTTCTCCATTCATTATTTTCATTATTGATTTATAAGCATTATCATATTTTAAGGAAATTAATTTCTCAGTTGTCATAACTCATACATTTTAAATTTTGTCAACAACATTTTAATAGTGCTTATGATTTTTGATGCTGTAAGTGTTTTACAGTTTTTCTCTCTAGCTTTACTGAGATTTAATTGACATATAATATGCCTAAGTTTAAGGAATACAATGTGTTGAATTTACATAGCGCAAAATGATTAGCACCATTGCTTTCTATTGCAATTCCTTCCATTCCATTACTTTGCTTTTTTATTCTTTGTGAGCTAAGTAAGAAGGCTCCTTTCTGATACCATACATCAACTCATTCTTTTCATGAAAATCAGTATCTATGTTCAAAAATTTAGCAATTGAGATGATAGAAAAGAAGTAAGGTGTAACGATACTGATTCTTGCTGTTCTATTAAGAAGCTAGTTTGAAATCATCAGCACAAAGATTATCAGACATTTCTGGCACAGGAGGAATTGGCACCAACCCAGACACAGCTCTAATTATAGGCCCCTCAGATACCTTGTGTGTGTGGCTTTCAGCCAATGATGAGGACCCCAAAATTCTGACCCTTGGAAAGCAGAAGGTCTACACTGGAATGTCACTAAGTCTGAGGGGATCTGGTTCGGGGCTACTGGGAGAGAGGAGAAACAGTGAATAGGACAGTTCCCAAACCCAGTCTGCTAGAGGTTTGAAAATGAGATGCAGAGGCCGAAATGAAAAAGGTGATTCTAAAGGGAATTCAATTTATCTCCCAATTCTTGAGTTTCTGTTTCACTGTTCTCTGACTATAATTGACTCTGTGCTGAGTAAGGACAAGCTTCTTGTTTGCTTTACAATTAAATTCTACACTGCTGTCTTTAGAAAGATTCCTGAGTAGGAAAACTTGCCTCCTCGGCCTCTTAAATATCAATCATGACTTATACAATTAAAAACAAGCAATATTGATTATGCTTGCTGTTTAAGACCTTTATATTCATGGAATTCTTCAAAACACTTTGAACTGGAAGGGTCTATAATTCTCTCCACTTTATCGCCAAGGAAGCTGAGGTGAGGACAAGTTAACTGACTTGTCTGATGTCACACAGTCAAGGAAAAGATGAGCCAGGATGTGACACTAACCTGGCTCCAGAGTTGGCACCCTTATGTTATTTCATGAGTGTCTGTATTTATAATACAAATGCTCAAAATAAGTATTAATTTTAATTTATAGGTGTGAAAAGATGTCTACATGTTTATACATATGAAAAAGCAAGGATATCTATTTATTTTTCATGGTTCATGGAAGGAGACTTAAACAATTCTTGAATTATCTAGGCCCCTGATTTTTCCACCTTTCAGTACTTCTATCAAAAAATAAAGAATAGAAGAAAAGAAAAACACCGGCATGACAATATTTCTATAGTTTGATATTAGTTCTACTTTGGATTAGAACTAATCTGGTTAATGACCAAATTAATGACCAAAGTAAGACCAAGTTTATATATGCACCTATTAGATCATGATGTTTGCCCAGATCCCAGCTAATATCAGGACAGTGAAAGGGTAGAGTGTGTATTGGTGCATTCCCAGTTGTAACACAATTTTAGCTGTCTCTGCGTGAGCCTTGCTAGTAAAATTGATGAGACTCTTGTCTCTACCATCTCTCTTCCTGCCCTGCTACCTCACAGAGATTCGGGGTCTCTCATGGCTATAACTTCAGCACTATTTTTTATGGTCAAGTCACTTCTTGAGACCTCACACAGAGACTCAAGGAGCTCACCCCACTGTCATTAAATTTGCTTCTCATTTTGTTCCTTACACTCCATTCTTCACAGTATTGCTAGACTATGGCTAATGTGAGGTTTTACTCATATCCCTCCTTTTTCAAATCCTTCCATAGATTCAGAGGTCCTCTGGGATAAAAATCTAAGCTCCTGAATATAGGGTACAAGATCCTGATGATAAGAGCTTCACCTAATCGCCCACCCCTCTCACCACTTTCAGGTTTGCATTCCAAGCTTAAGGACCTACTTGTAAGTCCTCAACTATCATAAGTCTTCAGATATACTTTGCTCTCTCAGAGGTCCATTTCTTTGCATAATTTGCTTACTCTCCTGGAAAATTCCCCACCTAGATCCACCCGCAGCAACATACACTTCCTTCCATGATTAACGTCTTTGGCTCTCATTTCAAATGCTGCTTCCTAGGTGAGACCTGACTGTTAATTGATTAATATAAACTAATTGTTTTCTTCCTGCCTTGCATGTGCATTCATCGTATTTTATAGTAGTTGCTTATTTGTATATCTGTATCCTACTTAGGCTATTAGCTCCTTAAGGGAAGGAATCCCTACTATTCACTTTTACCAAAGGCATTTAATAAATATTTAATGGAAGAAGGGCTGGCTCAATGAAAAAAAATGGATAACTAGTAATTTTTACCTGATGAGATAATTTCTTATATGTATACTGTTCCTTAAAGTGATCTAACAACCCTAATAAATATTATTTCATTTAGACATGATGACAAATTTCTGAGGTAGATATTTACTGATAATTTACACGTAAGGAGACAGGTTTAGTAAGGTTAAGAAACTCATCAGACATCTCACAGGTTTATCCTCAGCACAACTCACAGCCTTTTTATTATGTCACAACTCTTTCTCATAAGTCAGTGGATTAAACGATGGTCCATACATGTATAGAACTTTACAGTCGGGAGAATTCCCTAGTTGACTTATTAAAATTAGAAACCGAAAAAACTGAGGCCCATACTTATGAAATTACTCATTACTGACAGGACTAGAAAGGTCTCAGGACCCAATTCTACCTTTCTAAATTTTAAATCCAGGCTTTGCCACTCACTGGATGCATGATGTTGAATGCATTGTTTAATCTAGGTGCCTCATTGCATGGTTGAAAAATAAAGTAATGGACTACCATTTTCTTATTCCCCCCGCCCCCGGTAAATAGTTTATTCCTCTCTCTGCTAACTGAAATAAATATGCAAATATATACAGAAAATATAACCAGCGTTAAGCACACTGTCTTATCTATTAAAGAACCATTAGACTACAATCACTGCTTCTCCTACTGAGTTCCAGTCAGCTGTTTTTCTGGAAGGAAGAATTGTCCAGAGTTCTCATTAATCAGCCCTATCAGAATTGCATTTACTCATTGATAACTTGCCATCCTAGCTTTTAGTAGCAGTCAGATTATGCAAGGCTATGCTGTAGTATCAAAAAGAATTGCATTAGTTTACAACAGCTGAGGTCCATTTCGCTCTCATGGCTCACATCATGGAGGACTGACTGAAGCTCTGAACCTCTTCTCATTCTGGGACTGGCCCAGAGGAATAACTTCCATCTGGAACATGGGCACAGCAAAGAAAGAGTGTGGCAAAGCATGAATGCTCTCTCAAAGCTTCTGCCTGATGATGACATACCTCACTTCCACTCACCTGCATTGGCCAAACAAGTCACATGGTCAAGCCCGTCTTCAGTAGGGTAAGGAAAAGGATATTGATCAGCAGCAATATAACCTGTCACACATACCTAGCTACCATTATCGATTCCTTTTTTTCCTACCAAGCTTCAGTAGATTCTGTTTCTCCAAGGTTAATGTAAATTGTCATTATCAGGTTTCCTGTTTATTTGTATGTGCCTTCTGATTAGATTTGTGAAGCTTGGCACTAAACATAGTAATACTGTCTCAAAGAAGCTACACATTATGAAAAAGAAAAGGTCTTTGCTTTTTTTTTATATTTTGCCAAAGTTGAGCTATCAGATCAATACTTGAATTCATTCTAACACGAATTCTCAAGAGTTTCTATACTGTTTCCCCAAATCTCTGTTAGACCAGTAAATGTATCTTCTAATCTCCTAATTTTTCTTTTTTTTTTTTTTGCCTTTTAAGGCCTGGCACTTAAAATAATTATACTTTTTTCTTTTCATAAAATTGCTAATAAAATGACCAAAATAGACAGAGACTCCCCTAGAATAAAAATAAGAGCTTTCAATCCTAACTCTACCAACACACTGCTCTGCAATATTTTAAAAAGCACAGGTCTCTGGGTTTAGAAAGTGACAATATCACTTTTAATGGAATTGGTAAGTTTGGAAACTGTTCATTATTTAATGACTATAATGGGTTCTGAAAGCTTTTGACAATAAATGTGCCGTATAATGCCAAGTCACCAAAATCAAGGGGAAGGAAAAATTACTTTGGAAGTCATTCTCTCCATGAGTCAGGGAAAAGCTAACTTTTGCATAATTTACTTCACATACAGTTTCCAAAAACACAATGACCAACTTAAGTTTGCATATTTCACTTAGACTCAACTCATCAGCCTGTATCTCCATAAAGTGAACCAGAACTTAAGGAAGGTAGCCTACTATCTTCAGAGGCATCCATAAAATTCATCGTTTTGTGAAAATGCATCTAGAGCAGTGTTCTCAAAATTATTTTGTCATTTTCTTAAGGAAACGTTTTAGATATTTTTCTAATCACACAGCATTTTAATACCACAGTTATACTGGATACCTTTTATTTATTATAAGCATTTCTGCTTTATACAGAAAAAGTAAGAATCATTTCTCACCCCTTTGGGAATAATACTGCCTCATTAAGAACACATAATTTTATGGTGAAGGACAGAATTGGACTGTTGGTGGTAAACTTCATGTTTAAATGTAAATTTTGATTTATGATGATGCACAGCATGAACCTAGATAATGTTATGATGCAATGTTTCTTCAATAATTTTTTTAAAAAGAACATATGATCTTAGGACAGATGTCTTTTTTCTCTCATGCACTTCTACCTATTTTACATTTATGCCATAATTTTTTGCTCTTCTTCCTCAACTGTGCCTTTTTACACTTTTTCACATCTGAATCTGTTCATCCTGTACCTTCTTTCTGGAATAATGTCGCCATTTCATTTGAGTCAAACTGTTTTTAAAGAACCAGATTATTATTTATAGAGTTTATCGATTTATGGCTCAAATTTCTTTCTGCCAGTTCTTCATATTAAAATTAAACTTTGGCTTACAAAAGAGCTCAGGTTGTCATTTATATGAATTCAAAGACATAGATAAACATGTATCACACAGTTAGGGTGGAAAAATGGGCTATTCCTTCAACCTTTCATTCTCTGAGCATCAAAATAGGGTTGCTCCTTGGGAAGTTCCCTGTTCTCTCAATGCATCACTATTCCTCAGGTTGCGCAGACTCAAAATTTCAGAGGTACTTAATACCTCCCCTTTTTCAAACTTCTATATCTAAGGAGTTTCCCAAACTTGTTGATTCTTTATTTTTCATGAATATTTTATCTTCTCCAGGATCTGACTACAAGTACCTTACTCTAAATTTGTGACATCTCATCTACTGTCACCTCCTTCATTCATATTTCACATCTTTCTACATCACTGCTCTTCAAGCATTCTTACTCCTTCCAGAAACATAGACTGTTATTTTACTCTGCTGCTCAGCTGCCTATCTTCAGATACTTCAAAATAAATCTAACAATTGAAACATGAATGCTTCAAATTGAGCTGTGTCATCCAAGGTTTATATGATGAAATCCTAACCCACCAATGTGATGGCATTTGCAGATAAGAGATTTAGTGAGGTAATTAGATTGAGTGAGATCTTCAGAGCTGGTCCTTCATGATGATGGGATTAGCGCCCTCATAGAAGAGACAGACACCAGAGTATTTTTCCTGTGTGTGTGTCTGCCTCTCTGTCTTTCTGTCTCTCACTTTGTCTCTCTCTGTCTCTCTGTCTCTCTGTCTCTCTCTCTCTCTCTCTCTCTCTCTCTCTCTCTCTCTCTCTCTCTCTCTCTCTGTCTGTCTCCCTCTCTCCCTATCCATGTGAGGACACAGCAAGAAGTCACCATTTATAAAACAGGATGAGAACTCTTGCCAATATCCAACCAAGCTACTACCCTGATCTTAGGCATCTATCCTCTTGAACTGTAGTAAGTTAAATTTCTGTTGTTTAAGTCACCCAATCTATAGTATTTTGTAAGGGTGGCCCGAACAGATTCATATAGTGACCGTTTGGATCCCGCTTCAAATGGCCTTACCTAATCAGCCCCAGCAACTAATGTACCGATCCCCACAGGAATACACAGATTCAATTAGAGCGAAGCGCTTCCACATACACGCTAGGCTGAAATTATTTAGATACATTTCTAAGGAATAGTCTTGCTAACATGATCTATAAGGCTAAACAATTGTAAAATACACAGATTGAAGGGTCAGTCCTAAATTTGAGAAAAGTAGCTGCATCTAAATTCAAAATACTTTAGTTTTATATACCAAAGATAGGTAACTACTTCTTAATATTCAGAAGCAGAAACCTGATCACCCATGCATTTAACAAATACTGTTCACCTATTGCAAGCCAAGCCCTAAGCTAATTACCATTAGTAGAGTAGTTGAAATGAACAGTTTCTACCTTTCTGGAACCCGAGTCTAATAGGTGGATCTAGATCTTTTCTATAAGCAAACATGGAAAAATTACTTTCATTTGCTTAAGAATAGATTTGCATGCAGTTTAACTTTTGAATCATAGAGAAGTGGTTAAATGGTGTTTCATTTACATCTCTCTCCCTCTTCCTCCCTCCCTCCATTACTTTCTTCTTATACATAGATGCATTTTTTTTTTATTTTCCCCCAATGCATTCTTCTTTATTCAACTACAGAAGGGAAGATTAAAGAGACAACATAACATTTTGCTTTGTAAGAATATCTGAGAGTCAATGGGCTTTCTTAGAAATTCAGAGCAGGAAGTCAAGGCATAAGGTTAAAGGGGGCTTCAAGTCTAAGGATATACTCCCCATGGGCACCACAGAATAATAAGCATCTTAGAAATTAAATGTTGTGGCATGTTTAAAAGACAATTTCTCTCTCTTTTTCTTTTTAATGTTCAAAACTGTGTCCTACAAAAGATTTGAACTTGGAGAACATAGTTTTAAATTCAAATATCTAGATTTTCATTGTGGAATTAATGTAAGTCTAAAGTGATATAATTGTGCTTTATTTCCTTTTGGGAGAACGCTTTTGAATATTTTGTATCCTCAATGTCACAGAGCAGCATTCTATTCATCTTGATGACCTAATCTTCTACTTAGCCAATTCTCATCCAAAGATTAAATGCTAAACTGAGAGGGTTCAACAGCCAAGTACAATTCCACATAGATGAGGAGTTCCTAAGACAGGCTTTTTATTCATATCTAAAAACCAGGTCTTATTCACGCTCTTACTGTCTTTCAGGAGGTCCAGGTCCACCCACTTGAATTCCCCTCTCATATTTCATGCATGTCTTGCATATATTTGTGGAGGCCATCATTCTCCAAAAACATGTCTGAGGTGCTCCCCCACCATGGGAAAGGTCCTGTGGTAGAAGACCTTTTCCCTGACACCACTGCAAATGTTAGTTTGCAAGGAATTTCCCACAGTACTACCGAGGCTGTAGTTATGTCCGAGGACAAATAAGCATCCCTTCCTACTCTGCAGCTGTACATAACTGATAAGAGTTGCCAACAGAAACCACACACAGCCAAGGAGGTAAATCTCTGCTTCAGAGTATAAAAGGAGCTCCCCTCAACCCCCGTTGCTCAGCTTTGGTAACAATACCCCTGGACCAGTACCTATACAATAAAGTGCTTTTTCTCTACCTGAGTGCTCAGCTGTCAGTCTTCTCGCCTCTGGAGGCTCTGCCATTACAGTCTCACCATGCAGTTGCCCTGCCATTTTAAACTGCAAACTCGGCAGAGATCTAAGATTTTGCTATGGGACTGAGAGTAACAAAACCTCTCTGAGAGAAGAAACACAAATGCTGAAACCTTCTTTCCATTGAGCTATGCACCACAGCAAACAGAAAAAGAATAAGCAAGAGATTGTGTTTCTGGAGAGCAAATTCTTAAGCAAACTTAATCAAGTCTTTGACAGTTTTCGGCGTCACAATCCTCTTCTCTAAAGTAGAAATAATAACAGTTTCTCCTTATCTTCTGTCCTGTAAGAGGAAAGTCTTGAACTTTTACAGAAGGAAGATAGAGCTACTTGAATATTTTCAATATATTATACCTGTGTATAAAAAAATAAGTCCTGGGACCCCCTTTCCTTGATCCAGAAAAAATCTGCACAGGTAGAAATCAAAACAATACTGGCTTAATTCTGTGAAAAAAACAGATAGGAATATACTGATTTGAATAAACAGGCACGCCTTACGCCATCTGCCAGACTGAAGAAACCTTTCTGAGTATTCCCTGAGGCTCAGGTAACATTAACATTTTTTTACCACCAGTACTGTCTTCTCTTGCTCTCCAGATAATATTCAGAGCAAAAGGGTCTGAACAAAACCTCTTTTGCAATTTTTGAAACACAGATGCAGATTAAACAACCTACTCAAGGACCTTTGTTATAAAAAGCCCACCCACACTTACCAGGCTTGGGCAATATCGTGATCACGAAGGTGATTTTCCCAAGGTGAGGTTGATCCATTGCACTCCAGATGTGTTGACCCCTGTGACTTCCCCAAATGTGGACACCCAACTGCATAATTTGTGGTAGTGGGGGACTGTGTTAAGGTTCTCCCCTGAAAAAAATAATTAAAATGAAAAAATAAAAAGCCCACCCTAAGTGCAGTGATGGACAATCTACACAGAGGATCTGTCTGACTGCTTCCAGGTTCAAATCATCAAATTAATTAATAAATTCATCATTAAACTTCAAAATTTCTGGCATCTTTTTACTCCAGTCACCCTAACATACATCAATTCAAAAATGTAACAGCTATAAATTATTAAATGTCTGCTGGATTTTGTATAGTCTGTTAAATTTTGCTTCATCCTTGATACCACACTATGAGTAAATAATATCATCTTTATTTTATACGTTAACAAATTAAGGAGTGAAGTGAATAGACAGCCAGGATTTAGCCATGATGAATCATTTTAATATTAGCCAGTGTTCGTTATCACTGTACAATATTACATCTCTAAAATCATCATTAGGAGCTTCATTCCCATCACTAACTGTGGGGTTTGGGTCGCTCAAAGAATCCACGACAGGGTTAGATGAGTGAGCAAGCAGAGGTTTAATTAGAGGGTAAAGGAATGGAGCCGACGAAGGGAGGTCCAGACCCAGTGGGTTCAGAGTCGAGCCATATATCAGACAGGCACAGAGTAAGCAAGCTGGGGGGCCATTAGTGGGGAGCAGAGAGAGAGAGGATGGAGCTAGCCAAGGGAGGTTGACTCTGGTTGCCTTACAGGCAGCCTGAGTTTTTAAGGGAAAATCCCACATGGTGAGGAAGGGGGATGGAGAGAGGAGGTCGGCAGACCAGGTTTCAGTTCCTGATTGGGCAAGGTGACGTTGTCCTTTGAAGTTATTGGTGGTGTCATTCCACTGTTTCTTAGTGGAGAGTCATCTTGGTCACGTACTATACATCTCACATGTCGAACTCATCCATCAGCTTTCCTGATCGATCTGGATGCATCCATGACTGAGTGCTGGAGCCAGAGGCAATTCACTGTCCTGATAGCTGAACTTTAACTCCCGGTCTAAGGCTTGCTCTTGTGGGGGTGCTGACACTAACCTGAGTTCCAGTCCCTTTGCCAACCTACTAGCTCTACGCTAGAAACAGATGTTTTTTCAACATGTCAGGCAGAATCAAGTAATCAAGTTACATAGCAGGCAGGTTAAGAATTAGATGGCTAGTTCTGACAAGGGGACTGCATAGGGAAAAGAAGAGGGCATTGATAACAAGAAAGCAGCATGGCAGATACACGGGTCAGCAGAAGATTAGTTAACCTGCTGACTTGCTAAAAATAAGCCAGCAGCACCCAAAGAAGTAAGCACTATCCAGTTGGGATAGCACCTGGGTTTGCAGAAAAGACATCTCCTTATCAAGCCCTAGCAAATCCCATGTAGGTTAACAGATCCAACAAGTGAAAAAATCCACTGCCTGGGTATAAGGCTTACAACACCGGCAATTTTACTGCCCACAGAGATCTGTTGGTCTCTGTGCTTCTCCCAATAAACTTGCCATGTGCGGTCATCAAGCATTTCCTTGAGTACTTTCTAGACTGACTCTGTGCCCAGGACACATTGGTGCTCTGTGTCCACTTACAGCAGTTCCACCTTATTCCTACAAGAGCAGGGCAATTTCCACAGCCTTCTGTGTTTTGTTTTCTCTTTCCATTAAAGAAAAATGATAGGGACAGAACAGGTGGGTTGAAGCTAAAAAACAGGATTGAGGCAAATTAAACAACAAAAGAGATGGGTCAAACTAAAGAGATGAATTAATTAACAAAGGATAAACGGGCCAGACAGGAAAAGAGAAATCAATAAAATAGTTCCCCAAGAACGGCCCTATAAGTTTGGGAGTCTTCTCCCAATATGCCTCTTCCATTTCAAAGAGGAAGGCCTGTTCTTTACCTTGAGAACACCTTCTCTTTTTCCTTTTTTTCTTTAATAAAACATTCTTACTCATTAATTCTTTGAGTTGTCCTGAAATTACTTTCTGAGACTTAAACCCTACAGTCTAACATGTAGGACAAAAGAAGAACTGTGAAGGAGAGAGAAACAAACGGGATGGAAATGGCGAGGCAGTTACATCCTCTTAGGAGAAGCCTTCCGTAGCACTTAGCTGAAACCAAGGCCAGACTAGAAGGCCCATTAAACCTGAGACCCACACTCAGCAGCCCTTCCCATTCCTCGCCAGCCTCCAGTGCTTCTCGGACATGGTCCCATCTATATCCCACATCAATGATAACAATATTTACTTACAGGGTTATTGTAAATACTGAGATAATCCTGAGAAAGAATTTAGTGTCTGTGACTTACATGAGCTATTTATATTAATACATAGAGACTAAATCTTCTTAAACTTTGTGTTCTCAGTGCCTATTTAATGTTTGACTTAAGACACACGCCCAATAACTATTTGATTAAATAATGAAAGTAAAGTAGGCCAAGGTTCATTATCAGAGCTTACACAAACATCAGATTTTGTAGCAATTGCAAAGTTGACAGAGATGATCAATTTCAGATCTTCAGTTACCCAAAGGACAGGTAAAAGTTGCAAGCAGACTAAACATAACCATTGGAGTTAAAAGCAAAATGAAGGTAAAAGTTGGCTGAAGCAAAAGGAAGAAAAGCTGGGCACTGGAATAAACTGGGCACATGTAAGAGATAATAAAAGGTGACTTGTCTGGCATACTTCCTTTCCTCTCTAAGAAAATATTTGCTGAGTGCTTTCCATGCATCCAGAACTACCCTAAGGTCTGAAATAAGAACAATAAAACCACTAGACTTACTTAATTTGTGTATACCTTATCATGACTACTTCTTCATTATGCTTATTTGTACTGCCAGAAGGTTGATTACTAATGTAGTTCAAGGGGGATTTCATCTACCTTGATTTTTACAGAGACCCCAGTATGATCTATATCAGATGACAAATTGAGTGTGAAAAAGATCAGAATGCCGACTCCGTCTCCGCTTAAGTTAGAGAAGTGGTTTTCTAGGCCACTTCATTCACTCTGAAGAAAACAAGAGACTAAAAGCATAAAAAAGGGACGGAGAATAAAAACGGAAAAGATTTTGAGAAAAGATTTTCTTAGAGACAATTATGCTTTCAGTTTCATCCCATCCAGAACAGAAGACTGTTCTTGTATTAACTCATTTCTCTCCAACATAATGAATAGGCTCTCATAGCACCATTCGAAGAACTAGCTTTTCCCTTGAAATTGATGGGCAGCGAAGTCTGACGTCTGACTCCAGCTGGAGCTAGCCAATGTGGCCATGGCAAGCTCAGTAGGATAATGCAATTGGAATTGAGCTACCCTTTGAAAACTTTATTAAGACAAGGATTGTATGAATGTTTCTGGTGAATCAGATGAAAGTTTCTTGGAAGGAAGACTTGGAATGGTGTCACAGTGGATCCTGTGATTTCCAGGAGCAAGAAGCTAGATGATACTTGTTTCCTAGGGACTGTGGAAGGGGAACAGAAGTAACCATGAAAGAGAGCGATGGATCTGGCAAGACTGGCAGAATTCACAAACCTAAAAGTGAAAGGCCTCCAAAAATGTGAATCCCAGGAGAACTCACAAAATGCCCACTAGAAAGAGAATCACCTTAGATATGTACCAAGCCCAGAAAAACCAACTTAAGATCTTTTCTAGCTCCTTAGTCCTGCCCTTCTCTTCCAAATCTCAATAGTGTCAAGAAACAGCTCAAAAACTGGGATGAGGAGATTGTTAAGGAATAATAAAGCATAAAGTATTAAAAGACAAAAGTTCACATGTCTGTCTCATCATGTCTACCAACTAGAGGTCTGAACTGGAAAACAGAAAACATCTGACATTGAATCAAGTTCAGTTTGTTTCACATCTTAGATTTGGCAACTCTGATTTATTTATTGAGTCCATTTTGTTTCTAAAAAGAGGTGGCAGGATATGCTAATACCTAAGTATGAGCAGAAACGTTACCCAAATTCTGATTCAGCAACAATAGATAATTACTCTCACCAAATGTCTGAAACAGGGATGAGGGAGCAGTAATAAAGTTGTGTCTGTATTGTTTTTGTGAGTATCGTTTTTCTGTAAATACCTGAATCTCAAAATTCATTTGTCTCAGTCTTATTATTACTTTAAGCAATACCTTGGGTATTGCTAAGGGACAAGCAATATTTTGAGACTCACTCCCTTTTTCTTACAAAGAAACATATTGTATTAGGCATGCTCTTTCAATTCATACCTTTGTTTGCAGACACCAAGCTTCCTTTCTAACCATTAGAAATAATGGATCACACCTGTATATTCCAAATTCTGAAGAAAGTTTAATATTTACAAAGCTCTGCCTGGCAAATAAAACACAACTTATTGACACAGGCTCTATAAGAATAATTCTTTGTACATTTTTGGAAAACTATCAGAAATTTGGCCTGAGCATTAAAGCAATAATTCCTTTGACCTTTAATGTGTTCACAATTTTTAACTTCCTCAGTTTCATGCAAAAATAAAGTGCAGCGAAATAAACAAGAGCTGCTGGTAAACTAGTATTTTTCCATAGTCTATACTTTGGATATGAGGTGCTATTACCTGAAAAAACACAGTAGGATAAAGCAGAAATGTTTCCATATATCTTCTGCCTCACCATGTCCTAAAGTTAAATGGTAACATTTCAGCTACCAAATATTACCAGGAAATTCTAAATTTTCTGGATTTTTATGAAACCTTATATCCACAACATCAAACATCTAAATAATAATGAACAATTTTCTGAATTTCTATGGTCTCTGGAGCACTTCCAGAATTCATCATTCTTGCAATGTTACATTCTTTCCAGGAACTCAGTTTTATTATTCCTAATTAATAGATTAGAAAACTTAAAGCACAAGCCAACAAACTCTAAGTGCTGGATTATAACTCAACAATTAGACTTCTGAACTCAAACTCTTCATTCAATTCAGATTTCATGCTTTCTAATCTCTTCAAATAATGCTATCTGTTCTTTACTGAAAATTGGTCATCTGCAAGAAAACAGAGTGATCCCACAGTTAAGACACATGGGGAGGACAGAGAAAAAAACTCTATTCTTCTTTTACAGTTATTGAATGATGAAAAGATGCAGCAGATAATCTCTGGGATTTTGAAACAGGCATTCTCACTGCATTCCAGGGAAGGGTGCATATGAGTGAGGAGAGGAGATGAGGGCAGGGAGGCATATCACAAAGTAAATGATCTTGAAAGAAGTGGAGGTGCATCCTGGTGGTGCAGTGGTGGTATCAGCCACCTCTGGAGGAGCACAGTTCACCTACGTATCAAGGACCTGGGTTCTCATCCCAGTCAGGGAATGCAGTGGGGCAACCAATGTGAACTAAATAAAAGTAAATGAAAAAAATGTTTCTTATTCTTCACTCTTTCTGACTCTGCCTGCCTACTCACCCTCATTCCTTCCTGCCCCTTTCCTTGAACAAAAAGGAAGAAGGGGGAGGAGGAGTAGGAGGAGAAGGAGGAGGAGTAGAAAAGAAGTGGAGCTGACTTCAGTCTTTCCAAGTGTGTGGTTTAGCATAGACTTTGACTGATCACAGACAAATTCAAAAGGTTATTGAGAAATGAATAGCACTCAAAAGCATCTCTTACTACCTGCAAGTCCAGCATTAAGTCAAAGTAGGCACTTTGTACAGTGAGTCTATTGAACTCCTGTGAGGTATAGAAGCAGGTGGGTTTGTCTGGAAGCATAAGGGATTTAAATAGACAGTATCCATAAAGTACTGTGAGTGTTTTAATGATAAAAACTGCTACTCTGAGGTGCCATCAGAAATGACTATCTCTTGAACTAGAAGGGAGATATTGTGTGATGTAAGTAAGTTTGTTTTACTTATAGCTGCAATTATAGAGACAGATAAACCTGTCTCACCACAGAGACTTAGTTGATAATCATACTTTCACTAGTACACAAAAGGAAAGGTTTTATCTTAACACGATTGTTTGCTCTCTTTTTATGGCTTAACTTAAAGACTGTTAACCTTCACCAATTGCAGTGTGGGGGCTAAGTTTTCCTCTTCGCCAAAGGCCTGCAATGAAGAGTTCTGCCTCTAGTTGATCTTGTCTTCTCATTTTTGCTACTGCCTCATCTTTCACTTACCAGTTACACTCACACCATTAAATAGGCTCAAATTTAAGAAAGTTTAAGAAATATTTTAAAAAATAATTTACAAGCATAGCTAATATGGGCACTATTTCTCAAATAGTTAACAAAACTATAACTCGAAAAAGATTGAGTCTTATAAATATTTTCCAAAGTAACTTTAAAACATATTTAATGTATTTTTTAAAAAACAAGCACAATTCCAATTTCATAAAATGCGGTTCACTTAGATTCCTTTACAGAAACATTGGGTAAAAATAAAAATTCAATAGTAGAATCAGAATGAATCTCAATATTATATTTTCATATTCTTGGCTCAGGCAGACTATGTAAAGCTCAAGGTCCTAGATTCAAGACTCAGGACCAGGGGGAAAACAAACAAACAGACAAAAAGAAAAAGAAAAAAATATATATATATATATGTGTATATATATATATATATATCATATCCACTGTTGAAGTCAACATGACTCCCAAAATTTTAAGAACATATATATATATATATATATATATATATATATATATATATATATATTCTGTCCTAACATTTGTATTATCATGTTGGCTTCAATAGTGCCATAAAATGGATACTACTAGATCAGTCAATGAACTTCATGAAAGTTGTAGCTAAATTTTACTTTCAATTTCATTACAAAGATTATTTCAGGCCCTAAATACTATCTGGCAGGAAACAATTTTGCATTTCCTCAGTATACTAAGTCAATGCCTTCATGATCTATCAAGCAAAATGACTGGACCATTTTAGTACTCCATAGTGCACAAAAAGGTCCACCTTGAGTCATCCTTCACAGTTAACTCTTTCTAACTCTTTTCAAGGCACTGTCTTGCTCTTAAAAGTATCTCAACATTCAAACTAAAACTCGCTTTCTCTCTGCTGCTTACACTTATCAGCCATTTATATTTCTTCTGTGACTCCCCTAAAGCATTCCTCTCCTCCTATTCACACCGTGGAGACAAACCGGTATTCTCACACCACCAGACTTCAAATTTAATAAACAGAACACCATAGGTAACCTCTGTTACAGAGAGAATTAAGTTTGTAAAATACATTTACATTAATTTCTTATTTTGTTAGCAAAATAAGAAGCTATACCCTTTTTACACACACACACACACACACACACACACACACACACACACACACACACATACACTGCTTAATGTAGAACCAGGTATATATATGCTCTTATTTGCTCCCTAAAAGACTTCAAAATTAATTATCAAGGTGTTTCAAAAACACTGAGTGCCAGACCACAGTGAAGTCACTGTCTGCTAGGAAGGAGAAGTCTTACAACATCAGTACAAATTAATCACCCTGATATAAAATAAAACCATCCCTTCTTTCAGGCTCCGGACCTTATAGACTTGTGGGAAAGTAGATATATTCTGGCAGCATATATGATAAAAATGATGATGAAAGATAGCTAGAGGAGGGGAGGGGAGGGAAGGAGATGAGAAGAGAGGAAAGGCAAGGAGAAGAGAGGAGAGAATGAGGAGAGAAGAAGAGGGGAGGGGAGAGGAGGGGAGGGATGAGGAAAGAATAAGGAGAGGAGAGAAGAGGAGGGGAGGGGAGAGGAGGAGATAGATGGAAGAAAGAATGTAATGAAATAATCCCTGATTAATGTCAAAAAATATGTAAAATTATGCATGTGAATACAGAGTCCTAGCTGTTTCCTCACCACACATATAGTTTATTTCCTTAATATAGGATAAAAGCAAAGCGTATGTACCAGGATGTAGTCGTTTACTTCTATCTAGTTCTGACCCACATTTTAGACATCATGAATTGTATTTATTTATTTCTGACTTTTGGATCCTTCCAAGATTATTGAATATTCAACAATATTCAATCTATCTCTGAGCTATTTCAGAAAAAAAGTTGCTTGGGATAAATCAGTCATCCTGCTTTGATCTTCTGAAATTGTCTTTGTTCAAAGGAATGTCTCTGTTGAGAGGACGCTGCTTGCTATCCCCCTATGAAGCTGCAATCACGATGTTTAATTTACCACTTTCTTTTTTTGCTACTCAACACAATAAACTCAACACAATAAAGACTTAGGTCAAAATTACCTGTACAAAAAAAATCTAATATTGCATCTCTCCCTACTTCCTCTCTCTAGCTCACATTTATCAGCGATTTCTCTTCTGACTCCTTTAAATATTCAAATAACAATTGACAAGATTGTCTACATAGCATTTTTTCTATTAGATACCCAGAAGCCCTTTAGTAGTAAACAGGATAATTGCTGGCATCAGGATGGTGAGGATCAAGCACAATTGTGTGGTGTTTGGTTAGCTCTGCAACAATTTGCTTATGATGTGCCTTCTGGTAATGCATTGCCAGTCTCATGCCATTAAGTGGACAGTTGGTCCTGAATTAGATAAAAAGGCCTACATTTTTAAATTACTCTCTGGGGAAGGCATCTCATAAAGTGTCCTGCATTGCATCTTCCTCTCCTTCATTTTCCTTTCTTTCCTCCATCCCTTCATATCATCAGTCTACATTTTCTCTCTTTTCAGGTTCTGTGGTGTTCGCTACCAAATATATTGCAGCATTGTAACTGGAAATAGAAACAGGTTCACAGAAAGAACAGGAGTTGTCAACACTTAGAAACATGTCCTTCTACGGAATGTTCTGAAAAGAATGTCTTCAGTCCTTGGTCCCACCACTGCTCTGAAAAGCACAAGACTTCAGTTGTGGTCAGTGTTCTGCAGAGTTAAAACAGACATTTTCAGTTTATATCACAGAGACCTGGAGGTATCTTACTGGTACGTAAGGAGCCACACCAAATATAAAAGTGGGGAAAACCTAGCAGGATAACTACCTAACGCATCACACACACGCACATACACACGAGTGTGTATACACATGTACACACATAGATGCAGACACCTATATCCAAGGTTGCACTTCCCTGGCTTTGTTTGAATTTTGAACTTTTATGTATTTCCTGTGAAAAAAGTATTGCACTAAAAAAATTGATTCCAGTTCAGTTCCCTTATTTATAAATGAGAAAACTAAGATCTAAATAGAGATAACATGATTTTCTCAAGGTCATATAAATAACAAGTAACCAAGCAAGGAATTTAACTCAGGAGCTGGAAATATCTATCTAGTCTCTTATTAGTACTCAGTTATTTTTCTTCATGTCAATCAGGTAGAAGTCAACCAAATGTGTCCATTTCTAGTGATCTTCATTAGTTTTTCCCAAAGTAACCTTATTATCAAACTATTAATTCTACCAACTAATCATAAATGTTTTAATCCCCCTAAATCCCTAGATAGAAACTTCCTTCAAATATTTGTTCTAATAGGTGCCAATAAGATTAAATAACAGGCCTTGAAAATATTATACAATCCCTGACTTTGTCAAGGCAATGTAATGATACGGTCAAAGAATGTTCCAGATTCAGAATATATTTATTAAATACCATCAATAAGTTTCTGGAAAGTAAGCTCTTACAGAGTTAGAATGAGGAAATGCTATGCCTGAAGCTTAGAACGATAAAGGCTTCATTTTTGATTTATCGATATTGTCTAACGTGAACTGATCACAAAAAAGGGAGAAGTAAGTCTTGATTTCAGGGCTATCTTTCCTGGAGATGTCTATTCTTTTAAAAAAGACTCTCAGATGCTCAGAAGAGATTTTGAAAGCCTTATAGACTAGAGGAACAAGTTTTCCCTTGTCAAATAACTCATATTTTGTATTATGACCTGAAAGGACTGAGTTTTAGGAGTAAGGATCAACCAGAAATAGTTCAACTTTTGCAGGGACTGAAGCACAGCTTCATCTCATATTAATTTCTATAATTAGAAGGAGATGATCTGGGGTTGCTGGTGTCCCTAGGCTCCTGCCAATGGAAAACATGCAATTAATAAGGTCTAGGATAAAAATATCATAAACTCTGAATTAACTTTACTGTTTTCATAGACAGTGTTTAGCAAAATCAAAAGTAATCACATAATTAACTAAAAACCAAGAGAAATCAAAGAAAGCAGATTCTGAGCTACAGGAGATGCCAATCATGAAGGTTCTGGACAGACTTTAAGCCTTTATTAATATATCCAAAATACTTAAAAATAACACTGAGAATTTTCACAAAGACAAACATGGTATAAAACAGAATCAAATGGAAATTCTAGACATGAAAAATAGACAATTGATACTAAAAACACAATGACAAAATCAGCCAATTGGAAGCAAAATTGGAATGAAATCATCAAGGAGATACAAGAGGAAAATACAGAAGAGAAGGTAAAGAGATATAAGGGATACAGGACAAAGTCTAACTATTGATCATTGAAATTCCAGAAGGAAAACAGAAAGTGAATGGAACAGAAAAAAAGGAATTTCAAGGTTTATGGGCAAGTCTTTTTCAAGAGTTAAAATAAGTTAGTATTAGTAGTATCTCTGCAACATCCATGCCAGAAGAAAATAAAATGACAGAATTCTAAATCCTGGCCCAAGAATAATATAATTAGCCTAATTTGCATTTGTCTAATTCAGAAGCAAAGTATGAACGTTCTTCTGTTTTAACAATACTGTCTTTTTAAAATAAAATAGCACTGATGTATATGATAATAAGTTATACTAACATTTTAGTTTTCGGTGTTAAAATGGCTTTATATTTTTCACAGCAATTTAAGTATTTATGGTCTTATTATTCTATAAAAACCAAAGCAAAAAGTATGCAACAATTTGTTTAGGTAAGCTTTCATATATAACTTAAGTTTCAAGGAATAAAGCACAATAAATATTTAATACACTCCTCAGTTAAACATTCTTCTCAAACTAATTATGATCAAGAGGTAGCTGAATTCTGGGAAATTTTTACCCAGTGATGCGGCACTGAGTAATCACTCAGGAATACATCAGTCTCTAGAGAAATTTTTAGCTTTAAAAGAAGAAATCTAATATGAAAATATGTGCACATTTCACAAAGATTATCAAAAGTTGTTGGCAAAAATTTTGTAAAATTCCAAAAAGCTGTTTCCAGTAGAGTTCAATTAAGCTGAAATTTACTTTGATTCCACTTACCCAACTCGTTTCACAATGAATGTCTCTGGCATACTGCTTGGTGCCAAAGTTATCTAAAAGAATTAATTTACTTCTAAAAGGTGTGTTATTTACTACCCACTCACAAGTTGATGAGATCAGTATTGGTAATCTTTTCCAATACTATCTTAGTAATGTTCATTTTCTGGATTAACTGAGAGGAAGGAAAACTGATTAGCAATTTTGGACCTTTGGATAATTGTGCTTTATTTTATCAATCCTGATTAGTTATATCAGCAAAATAAGAAACAAATGAAATGTCTTCACAGTTTCATTACATTATAAAAGGTCATGGGATTTGATACGACCTAGTTGACCAAATGATAATAACAAGGGGTCCTTCTATATCTTGTGGTAAAGCCACTCTTGTACAGAGAGTGAAATTTAATGCAGAAATAATTACAGAGGCGACTCCATGATAACAGTGATTTAGAAAATTATTCTTTTTGAGAAATTGAAACTGTTCTTGATGCCTGTCAGAGATCAAAGGGGAAAGAAAGAATTCTTAACAGAGAAAAAGCAAATATCAAACCTAGTCACAAAGCACAGGTCATGTCAGGGCCAGCAGATAAGAGGTCAACAACACTAGACCTAGAATCCAAAACAGGGCTCACAAGTCAGAACAAAAGTCAAGGTGAAAGATAAGCAGCTCAGTTCAGATTCTTTCCATACATAAGCATAAAACTTACGTTAGATGTACAAAGGCATGTGGCAATTTGTCTCCTTTACAAAAAGAGAACTGACCTTGGCTTTTGAATAATGTCAATATAGGTTAATAGGTCACTCTGCTTCCATCAAACAAGGAAGCATATCTAGTACTTACACACTGGCAGGTGAATGCTTTCTGTATTAATTAGGCCATTTTAATTGTACCAGAGTCTCTTCTCTGAGGCAAAGCCTTTTTAGTTAACAAACATAAACTAGTCAACATAAAAATAGACAAAGAATGCAATTAAAATAAATAGATGTTGGATTTCACAAAATAAACACTACAGCGTGCACTTAGTGTATATTTCCTCAACAAAGGTCTGGGGAACAGGGAATCCACTCACATTTCAGATCATCACAACACAGGAACATTAGAAGCCATTCAATTTTACTTCTCATTCAAGAAAGGAGTATCTCTCTATTACTTCCTTGATTAAATTGTCTTTTTCTTAAAATTTTTAACTGAAGTAACATAGGTTCATAACATTATCTAGGTTTCAGGCAAACAAATTATAGTTGGACATCTATATATGCTATATTATGATTTTGACCAAAAGTCTAGTTTCCATCCATCACCATAAAATTGACCCCTTTACTCAACTGCCCACCACTCAGTCCCTTCCTCTCTGGTAGACACCACTTTGTTCTTGTAATCGAAAAGATTACTTTCATTTTTATCTTCACTTGTTATTTTTCTTTTTTTTTAATTTGCAGTGCACAGCTTTGTATTTCCATATCCATATATACTAATTGTAATCATCACCAAAGTCTAGTTTCCATCCACTACCAATGATACCTTTACTTGTTTTCTTCATCCATTCTATGTATTATATGATTTCAAGTCTTCTATTCGAGTCTTTATTCCTTTTGAGTTAATCTTTGTGTCTATGCACAACAGTACACAAGTTTCCTTCTTTTTCATATAATTGTCCAATTTTCCCAACATCATTTATTGATGAGACATTGATTTTTCTATTGTATGTTCTTAGCTTTGTCACAAATTAATGGTCTATATATGTGTAGGTTTATTTCTGGGCTTTCACTTCAGTTTTATTTATCTATACGTCTGTTATTATTCCAGTACTATCCTGTTTTGATTACTATAGCTTTGTAGTCTAGTTTGAAATCAAAGAGAATGATATTACCCTTTTCCCTGTCAGGATTTTTCTATTTGAAATATTTTGTGGTTCCATACAAATTTTAGAATTTTTCATGTTCCATTTCTGTGAGGAATGCTGTTGAATTTTAGTAGAGATTGCATTAAATCTTTATATTACTTTAGGTAAAATTGCCAATATCTCAAAGTTAATTCTGATCCATGAGAAGTCTTTGTGTCTTCTGTTTCTTTCAGCAATGTGTTCTAGTTTTCAGTATACAACTCTTTCACCTCTTTGGTTAAATTTTACTCTTTTTGGTGCAATTGTAAATGATATTGTTTTCTAATAATTTGTTTCTGATAATTCAGTTTGCATATAGAAAAGCAACAGATTTTATAGTGATTTTATATCCTGCCACTCTACTGTATTTTTATTATTTCTAATAATTTCTTGGTGACAAGTTTAGTGTTTTCTATGTATAATGTCATTTCATCCATAAATTGTGACAGTTTTATTTTATACTTTCCATTTGGATAATTTTTACTTCTATTTTTGTCTAATTGCTCTGGTTATAAATTCCAATACTATGTTGAATAATAATGTAAGTACACTTCGCTTGCTCCTCATTTTAGTGGAGATGTTTTTAGTTTGTCATCATTGATTATAACCTTACCTGTGGGTATACTAAGCTTACATAGTTTTTTTATACCCATTTTATTGAATTTTTCCCAAGAATAGATGCTAGATCAGGCCAATGCTTTCACCGTATCTATAGGAATAATTATATGATTTTAATTTTTCATTTTAGATGCGATTTCTCACATTATTGCTTGGCATAGGTTGAACCACCCTTCCATGTATGGAATAAATCTTATTTGAACTTGGTGCATGATCATTGTACTGTATTGTTGAATTCAGTTTATTAATAATTTGCTGAGACTCTATGCTCATTAGAGATATTGGCTGAAGTTTTCCTTTTTGTTTAATTTCCTTGCTCGTTTGGTATGAGAGTGATGCTGATCACATAAAGAGAGTTGGAAAGTGCTTCCTCGTCTTCTATTATTTGGAAAAGTTTGGGAATAATAGATATTAAATCTTCTTTAAATGTATGACAGAATTCACCACTGAAACTGCCTGGTCCTGGAATTCTGTTTTGGAGAAGGTTTATGACTAATGTTTTAATTTGCTTATCCATGACTGGTCTACGCAGGTTTTGTATTTCTTAATGATACTAACTTGGAAGGCTGTACAGTTCTACTAATTTATCCATTTCTTCTAAGTTGTTCAATTTATTTGAGTTTTTCCCTTTAATTCTTGATGGGTAAGCTAAGCTTTGTCAATTTTTCTCATTTTTTCAAAGAACACATTCTTATTGACATTAATTTTTACATTATGATTTTGTTCTCAGTTTTATTTATCTCTGCTCTGATATGTGGAATACATCTAAGACAGTGGGAATTTTATAAAAAGAAATACACATTAAAAAGAATGAAAGTCAAATCGATAATCAATAAGCTCCTTTTCAAGAACCTAGAAAAGGAAGAGCAAACTGAACTCACAGCAGCAGAAAGAAAGGAATAACAAAGATAAAAGCAACAATCACTGACATAAAACACAAAAAAAGATAAAAAAAAAAAAAAATCAATGAAACAGGAGCTTTTTTCAAAGATCAACAAAATTAACAAATCTCTAGCAAAACAAAGTAAAAACAAAAATGTCATAAATTACCAATACCAGTAATAAAAAGAGGACACCACTACAGACTGTGAGGACAACCATAAACAAAATGAGGGAATACAAGGAACAACTGAACTCCACAAATTTGACAAAATAAGTAGATTAAATAAACCAATTCTTCAGTATACCACATCTAGACCAATGTATAATAGATAATTTGGTTATCCCTATTATCTTTGAAGAAAATTAAATGCACAATTTTAAAACACCAGAAAAAGAGATTCCAAGGACCACCTGGTTTCACTGGAATATTCTACCAGACTTTAAGGATAATTAACACCAATTTTGCACAATCTCTTTCAACAATTAGAAGTCAAATTCTTGTGAAGCTAATATTAATCCTAAGGACATTACAAAAAAATTCAAAAAAACTACAGACTATATTATTTCTTATATTTGCATTGCTATATGCACATCAAGACACTGAATTTGTACCTCAGTCTATGTGTTTTTCACACCATACCTACAAACAGAGTTCTAGAGTCCTTTACCACTTTTACCACATCCTTCCTTCTTCCCTAAGTTCTGTGAATTTTGTTGAGATTTGTATATCTGTTTGTTTTGTTTCTTTATAGTCCACATCTAAGTGAAACTATCCTATATTTCTCTTTTTCTTTCTGCTTATTTTGCTTATCATGATCACCATCAGTTCTAGTCACGTTGTTGCAAAGGGCACATTTCTACCTTTTTTAACAGTTGCAGAGAATGTCATTGAGTATATAGACCACAGCTTCTTTATTCAGTCCATTCATCTGTTGATGGGCATTTAGGTTGTTAACCTGTCTTGGCTATTTAGAATTGTGCTGCTGTGAACATAAAGGTACAGATATTTTTCTTAAGATTTTTTGTATTCTCTAGGTATATGCCTAGAAGTGAGATTGCTAGATCAAATGGTATACCTTCTTTTTCTTTCTTTTTGAGGACTCTTCATACTATTTTCCAAAGAGGTTGCACTAATTTATACTTTCCCATCGATAGTGAAGGAGAGTTCCTTTTTCTCTATATGCTCTCCAAGTCTTTTTAATAAAGGTGATTCTACTAGCATGAGGTGGTATCTCACAGTGGTTTTTATTTGCATTTCTTTGATAGTGAGTGATGTAGAACATTGCTTCTTGTGTCTACCACACTTTTGAGTGCCTTCTCTAGAAAGCTGTCTATTCAGTTTTTTTGCCCTTTTTATTTATTTTTTTTTTGAGGCTATTGTTTGCTTTTTGTTGTTGAGGTGTGTGAGATCTTTACATATTTTGGAGATTAAGCTCCTGTTTAATGTATCTTGTGAAAAAAATCTTCTCCTGATCAGTAGGTTGTCTTTATTTTAGTGGTGGTTTTCTTTACTGTACAGAAAACTTTTAGTTTGACGTAGACCTAATCATTTAGTTTTTCTTGTTGTGTCACTTCCCAAAGTTATCTTTGAGGTTCATGTCATGCAGTGTTTTCCGTACATTTTCTTTTATGTAGTTTATGGTTATAGGTCATATATCCATGTCTTTGATCCATTTTGAGTTAATTTTTGTGGATGACGCTAATGAGTAATCTAGTTTCATTTTATTTGTGCAGGTGACTGTCCAATTTTTCTAGCATTATTTGTTGAATAGATTTTCCTTTCTCCATTGTATATTAACTCCTTTGTCATATTTATCCATGTAAGTGAGGTTTTATATCTGAGGACACACAAATTCTTAATAAACTACCAGCAATAAAATTCAATAATATATTTTAAAGAATTATGCACATGATCAAGCGATTTTCATTCTAGGTATGCAAACTTGATGCAATATTTCAAAAATTAATATAATTCACTATAATAACAGGCTAAATAATAGAAATCATTTTTTTCATATCAACTGACACAGGAAAAAAGACTTTAAAAAAAAAAACAATATCCACTCATGACAAAAAAGTGCCCAAATAATTAGAGAAAGGAGAGTTTTCTCGATATAGTAAAGGACATTTATAAGAAACCTACAACTAATAATGAAAGACTGAATATACACACCTCCACCTCTACAACAACCACCTCAATCAGGAACAAGGCAATAATGCAACTCTCACCACTATTCAACATAATTCTTAAAGTTCTAGATCATACAATAAGGGGAGAAAAAGGGGAAAAAAGGTATAGAAACTAATAAAACTGCTCCTATTTTCAGAGGGCATGATGGCATATGCAGAAAATCATAAGATATTTACAAGCACTCCTAGAGCCACCTAGTACTAGTAAGTTATTTGCGTCTAAGTCCTTACCCCCAACAAAAAAGTTCCATGTTTGAAGTTAGAGATATTATCTACCAGGGGGATGTGGTACAGAGTATTGGAGAAGGACAAACCTAGAGTCAGGCCATGTAGATGGGTGTCTGAACACAGCAGTTAATAAGGACAAGTCACTGATTTATCTGTGTATTCATTTCCATGAAACAATGATAATAATAAGATACCTGCTGGCAAAGCACCTGGCTCAGTTCCAGGCACATAGTAAGTTCACATGACAAACATCTGACCCTAGTACCCTAGACAGAGCCTGAGAAAAAGTATATTCTTTAACAACTATTTGTTGAAAAATGAATATGTGAGTGAGTGAGTGACATATTAAGGTCATGAAATAGTTTTTCCACAACTGTTAAAATTGTTGACTCCTTTCTATTCCTGTCTCCTGATATTTAATTAAGCTTCTTATCATGTCTCCTCATTCTAATACTAATGAATGAGATAATATTTAACATAATTAGCTCAATACCTGGCACAAAATAAATACTCAATAATTATGGTCATGATTAGATAAGGACAGTTCTGAAATCCTTCACAGTTCTATCACAGGGGACAGTTTTCACTTGTCCTAGAATTAAAGTATAAGTCTCTCAGCCTAACATGTAAGGCCTTAAAATCTGACATAGATTTACTAACAAGCATACATCAAACCTAGTTAATGCTAAAATGCAATATTCTGCAATAAAATCAAAAAAAAAAAAAAAGATTTAAAAATGTGAAAAGGAAAAAAAATCAACTTAGAATTCTATCATGAGTAAAATATATCCTTAAAAATAAATTTTAAATACTTATTTGGACAAGTTTTAAAAATAATCTGACTTTAGTTTTACATACAAGGAAAATGCTCAATAAATAGCTATAATATATCTACTACCTTTCTCACTTATATATTCTTCCATGCCCTATATCCAAATACCACCAAGTTAGTCCCCATTTCCTGAGAAACCCATGACTTTATCTAAAATGTTCTTCCTCTTTATCTGACAAATATTTTCTCTTTAATAAAGCTCTCATGCCATCTTCTATCTTCACCCAAACGCTACCCATCAATCTCTCCTTCTAAATCCTAAAGTATTCAGTTATTTATCTTTTTGTCCCCAGGGACCAGCATAATGCCTGGCACATAATAATTCTCATTAATGCTTGTTAAATTGGATTGAGAAAGACAGTAAGAAAAAAACTGAAATCGTCAGTATTTAAAACTCAAAGCTTCACTGTTTCCTTTGCAATCATTATAAATTGAGCTCCATGAACAATGTTTGGTAAAGTGCTCAAGTTTCTAAGAAGTAGGACACTTACTTTTAAGCTGTTATAAAAGGTTGCCACATGAATCTCCTAGGAAACCCTGAGTGTGTGTCTTTAAGGGATCTGTTTAAGCTATGTGTTAAAGGAGGTGCCCAGTCTGACTCTCCCCTCCCTCATTCTTGACCTCCATCACTCCACCCAACCTGTCACTGTTGCCCTGAGCTGTCTAAAGTTTCCAAATATACACAGCTGGGTCCATACTCCCACATGTTCTTCCCATCTCCTTCCCATCAAAAATTCCAATTCCTAGGGTCTTGTTCTAGCTTATTTTCAATATTCATACTTTGATGACTACCACTAATTCAAGTTTTTCTTCTGCATATTCCTGTGTCATATCATTTGAGTACGTGAGTATTTTGAGATAATTGCTGGTTTGACTTTATAAATCTCAGCCAGGAATTTTACCTCATCCTTCAATTATTGCCACCATAGACAGTGCCAACAATGAGAATAGAAGCTTTCCAGAACACCAAGTTCAATTTGGTATAAACCTGATTTAGCTTTCAAAAATTAAAAATGTTTTTATAAAAAGGAATAAATGCACATGCATTATATAACTGAATCAAATAATTGTGAGAGCAATGATACCACTATTAATATATATGAATCCACAAAATATTTTATTCATTTCTAAAAACAGTTTGATAGACTTTTCTAAGCAGATTTTTTCCCTTCAGAATTGTATCCATGTCTTCAATGAGCTTGTTCCTTTCTCTAGTTCCTTTTTCACTCATAATTCACTCTCTGACCAAATTTGACCTAAGGATAAGGGTGCTCTTTTCAGGACTTGTTTTGACCTTTAATCACAATTTCACTTTGACATCCTAGTTACTGAATTTTCATTTCTCCACTACTAAGGAAATAAAAATATAATCACATTCTCAAATCAATTATTTGTTTTATCTTTGTGTATATATATATACATACATATATGGTATCAATGAACACATTTTCTATCTGCAACCTGAGCAAATGTCACAGGCTCCCCTACCTCTTCATGCAGAACTTCCAGCCCCAGGAAAATTCCATGTTCCCAAATTCCCACCCATCCAAGGCATGAGGCTGCTGATCCCCAGGAAATGAGGAAGATGATCTACGCAACAATGAGTACAATGCCTTTCTCCTCTCTTGGGGTAGGAATCTTCAGAGATACTTTTCAGACTTCACTGCTTGGATTTTGAATAAAATGGATCTATTTTTACTTCTTCTCTTGTCCTCAAAAGCAAACACAACACTTACATATTCACAGTCATTTTTCCTTTTCAATGTCTAAAGCTTTACGGCTCAGCCAAGCATGGCATCTAGCTCATTTTGCTTTTAGGATGACATTTCCACTCAACATGCTTAGCTTATGTAAACTATCCTGTGAACCGCCCCAACCTCTTAGCAGACATTTCCATTATGCTGTAGGCCTGGAAGGAGTAAAGTACAGATTCAAGCTGATACCCCACTATCCATTAGTACTAAGTGGAGGAATAAAACAAAAATTAGTTGTATTAAGTCTTCATGCAATTAATTCCACTTCAAAAGAGGACATATAAAATGATAATACTTAACCCAAAAGAAGCAAAGGCCTCAGAGTAAAGCTGCCAACAAGGGGCTGGCTGGTGCGGGGAACATTAAACAGGATCAGGCAAAGCAGCCTCCTTGAAAAAAAGAAAAAGAAAAACACAACTTTTAAAATCATACACACAAGATGGGTCTCAAAGAGCATTATGAGTCTATTAAACAATCTTAAGTCATAGTCATAAGCAGTCCAAGAAGTATCTAAGGACATTCAGTGTTTCTATTGAGGAGTTGGTCAGTTGCTACCCACAAAAAGAGCCTTCACAGGTGTGTATTGTGGTAATTTTAGGATCCAAAAACAACTGACATTAAGTTGTACCACTAATTACCTAACAATCAACCCACCTCAAAATCCAACCTTTCTTTTTCAAATAAGTCATTTCCTACCTGATTTCTTTTGCTTTCTATCTGTGCAGAGTTGTGAAAAACTTCCCTCTCAATTTATTTTTTTCCTAAAGCCATCAAAAGCTGTTTTCTATTCTGTTTTTAGAAGGCTTCTTTTCAAAGTGAATAGACAATGGTTGAGCATACAGTTGTTAGAGCATTTGCTCAATATGGGGAAGGAAGAAGTGGGGCATGGGCATTGATAGAGTATTGTGCTGGGATCTTTACACAGTTGTGAAAACCTTAACCCTTCCCTTGAGGGTAAGGAGTAAACTACCTTTATTTTACAGATGGGAAACAGAGGTACCAAGAGGTAAAGGAAAATGTTCCAGGACATACAGGTCTTAAAATCCAGACACTGGTCTGATCCCAGGTCTGTCAGACTCCAGATTCCATTTCCCTTCCATATACAAAAAATTTTCCTTCCATGAGTCAGAGAGTTGCAAAGATACTTCTCTCCACAAAAGGACCTTGATTGTAAGGATAGCAATCCATTTGCCAATGCACTCATAGTGGATATTGCTGTCATCATTATTTTAGAAGAGCATTTCTGCCTTGTTTTGTCTATAAATAGATGTCTTATCCTTTTTGTCTCACTTTTACTTTTTTTTGTTTCTCAGGGGTGCACATTTATAAATTAACCCACACTTTTCTTACAGAGTCTGAGCCTGCAAATGCACTCACACTCTCCTCCTGGAGACTACCCATTTGGCTGAAATTACTTGGAAATATTTAGCAAAACTCCAGATATTATTGAAGTTTAAAATCAGGCTGAAAGATTTAAATCTGTAATCTCAAAAGATCTTTCTTCCAAATGATTGTGAATTGTTACCTTCTTCAGTTAATTTGAAAAGTTCTTTGATACAAGATGATTTGGGAAAAATTGATTGGGAAAATATGAACCTTAACATCTATGGCATTTTAATAGGTTGCAGTGAAGTAGAAAATTAATGTTAACACAAATTGGGAAATACCCGTCAGGTATATTAGTTAAGGTTACATAGTCAAATATTTGTATAGTGCATGCCTGGAATTTTGGGTGTTTAATTTTCTTCTGTAAACTCTCCCAGAATTTTATATGTGGGCAGCATTGCTAAAGAATTCTACCAAGAAATACTCAACCAGTTGGGTCAGCTTAGTTAAATAACTGCAGAAAAAAATTAAATGTTTATATAAGGATATAAATCACTGAAACAACATCACCTAAACACACACACACACACACACACACACACACACACACACCCCAGCTATGTACAGATACAACCAAACTACTTCAAAATCCTAAAATTATTTGCAACATATATGATTCTTAGAATCACATCTTGCATATAAAGGACAAAGTAACATGTCACCTGTAACATTTGATTTGGGCAAAATTCATGTCGCCTGTTTCAGGTTGATTCTCATTTGAACAACTGGTTTCTGTAAACGAATAAAATTATTTTTATTTAATTTATTTTTTTCCTTATGTTTGCAGCAGATCTGTGGTACATCAACTCTCCAATTTTCTAAGTGCCCATCCCCTGGAAAATGTTGTATCTGAGTGTGACTCCAAACACCATCTCCTATTTCTAATACTATACTCAGCAGTATCATTTACTTGTCACTAATTATATAATACCTTGTATTATTTTTTGTCTTTCACAACTGATTGTGTCTTATATGTTGCAACATGTACACCAATAACAAACTATGCAGTCCTGAAACAGGACCTCTTATCTTAAACAGACCTCCTGTCTTTATAGTCTCCCCATGTCTAACATTCTGCTCACATGCAGCGAACACTCAATGCAGAGATGCTAACTTACCTACAATGGCTTTTTGTTTTTATTTTGATTCTTACAAAAATTATCTTCCTAAGTAAACATGAAAAAAATAGACTATCCTGCTAATAGGAAAAGCTGAATCAGATCAGATATTGTTGCCCACAGATATCTTCTCTGCAACTGACTTGGATATCGATCTGGTGCTGAGACAACAACTAATGAAAAATTACACAAAATCTAAACAAATCATGCAAGAATTCTAGGAATAAAACATGAGGGTAGACCCTGAGATACTGTCTAATCACCACTCTGATTCAATATTTAATGATCTTTTAACATTTCATTTCAAAACAGTATAAGCTTATTAATGTACACAGTTACTTTTTATAATAGCTTAGATGTTTATATATGCCATTAATTAATAAGTATTATATTATTTTATTTGAAATATTTTGATACATATTTTCTACTCTATAACTGTCAGATTAAATTGAAGTAAAAATCTTTTTAAAATGTTGAATCTTCAAAGCATTGGTTCATTTGCCACTTTGGCAGATCTAACAAACATTCTCTAATTTTATTATTCCATTTCCTTTTCAGGGATCCAATGACCTTTATATATTTTTCATTTTGATATGGAAATTCAACTGACTCAGTATGTATTTAATTCTAACCTTGAAAAATCCATAAAGCAAATATAAAATGAGATTGACAAAAATCTCTGAATTTTACCATGAATTCCAAGGAAGTTCAACTTTCTTTGCAAAGTAAAGGAGAAACGTGTGTGAGATTCATATAAACAGTATAAAATTAACAAAATTAACTGACAATTTTCCATTTTTTTTTAAATGTATCAACTTTTAATGAGATAAAATTATAATGAACTTTCAACAAAAGCTGAAAGCCTTTCCTTCTTTTTCTTGTTTCCATTATAAATTCAGACTATATCCATCTATGAATTTAACCATAATGTTAACTAAAAACTTACTCAGGCAGACTTGTAATAATGAGCATTCAACCTTGTACTCAAGGCCCTCCTCAGACCTCCACTGTTCATTAACCTTGAGTTCAAGTACCATTGTTGAGAAACTTATGAAACTTTTACCTCACTGGAACACTATGAGGTAAGCCAGAACTGGGAAGAAATTTTTTGTTTGTGAGACAGCATATAACAGACAACTCAGAAGGAAATCTGATTTCACAACTGAATTATCAAGCCCTGGGAGAGCTGAGAGGAGTGACAGGTTTAAGAGAGGGAACAGTCTCAGGAGAAAGTCCCAGTGAGAAGTGCAGCATGGAAAAGGAAACAGAAAGTGGAAATAGCAAGTAACCAGAGAACTAGGAAATAAGAAAAGAAGGCAGAGGTCAAATCTGAGAACTTTGTGGAGGTAATTTTGTCTCCCCGCTTTCTGGAAGCCACCTCCTACCCCAGCTCTTTCACACACATGCACACAAACACACACCACACACTTTAAGAAGAGTTAGAGTACAACAGAGCGGTGATTACAATAATTCACACCGAGATGCTGGGCTTATTAGCAGAGCAGCCAGAGAACAATTCTTGGCTCTACACAGTAAGGCCAGGAGAATTGTTAGAGACAGGGAACATGGTTCAAAGGAGTTGAACTGTGAAGAAGAGCTTGGGATGGCATCAGAATGCCCGTCAGCATCTTCTTATCTAGCATTTCCCTGACAGATTGGAATTGTCCCAGAGCATGTGTCTTTGCTGAATGGTGGTACATTGCTGACATCAGTGTGCACTGTGAGAGGGAAAGCTGTTCCACCAGTGAGGCGGGCCATCCATCTGAGGGAATGCTCTTCTCTTTCCTTCCTGCGGTTTAGATTAAAGGGGAAGCTTCCCAAAGAGACTTCCAAAGTCTTACTCAAGCAGATAAAAATCATCTTAATGTTAGGCAAATCCACCAAAGATTTACTGCTACTTTTGCAGCATAACAGCTAGAACTAAGATATTACCAGTTTAGCTTAAATGATAAATTTTTATATTTAGTACCTTCCTACCCTCCTATCTGAGGGAAAAGAAATGATAGCTAAATAATAGTGATAATGACACCCCTGTACCACCACCCCAAAATGCAGATTTTAATGTAAATTAGGAGGAAACTTCCTTAGAGAACACTACGAAAAATAGAACAAATTGCCTTTAATAAGACAAAGGCCTTCACTACTTGGTTACTTCTGGTAGAATCTGGGTCCTAGTAAATGATTACAGAAGATTCACAGATCAGGGAGTTCAGTAAAATCAAATGTATTACGGTGTGTGTGTGTGTGTGTGTGTGTGTGTGTGTGTGTGTGTGTGTGTGTGTCTGTGTGTTCTTTTCTGTTGTCCTCTGATCACAGATCTGACACAAGAAAAGACAGGGAAAACTAAAGCCAATGGTAAAGAGAAGGAATCTGTCCCACTTCATTATCAGAAATTTATGTGTGTGTGTGTGTGTGTGTGTGTGTGTGTGTATGTGCATATACAGAGAAAATGAAAAATAAATACAGCAAAAGGTTAGCAAGCACTCAGTCTAGGTGGAAAATACATGAGTGCTTATTATTCTTTCAATTTCTGTGTATGTTTGAAAAATTGTATAATAAAATGCTGAGAAAAAAACTTGTTCAAACTAATGTGTTTAACCTGAAAATGCCCAGTCAAATTATTATGTAATAGTATGTGTTCTGTGACATTTTCTCACTAAACCATGACTACTTCATAATTTTATTTTATATTTTATATTTAAATTTTATTTATATTACAATTTTTAAAAGTAGTTTATTTCATGACTTTGCTGTAATTTTTTTAACCTAATTCTCATTAGTATATGACATTTGTAGGTAGTTTCCATTCATTGTTATGTAAAGCAGCAAAGCACATCTTACATATTTATCTTTGCTTGTGGGTGATTATTTCCTTAGAAAATTCCTGAAAGTAGAAATACAGGGTCAAAGAGTACAAATATTTTAAATTTTGAGATAATGGTTGCAAGTTTGCTCTTCATACAAACTGCACAGTGTTGACAAGACTCATTTCCTCATGGTCTTGCTGAACATCAGTTATTTTCAACTTTAAATAAAAAATTTTCTATTGATAAGATGGTAAGCACTCCTAATTTGCATGTATTTCTTCACTGGTGAGTTTAAACTTTATTTTATAAAACTACTGGCTGTTTGTATTTTTATTTTGTTTTTCCCTGGACTTTCCACTATTACCTTATTGATTGTACATGCCTCTTTAGTAATATTGCTCATACAATAAGGCCATGAAATTTATCTTTCGACTTCACTCAGAGGTTTCTATATTTTCATGTAACCAATTTTTTTTGTTTGTTTGTTTGGATTTGGTTTTAGAAGCCACTTTTAGAAAGTCCTTCTTGAAATTTAGATTATAATATTCCTGCTTACACTGGCCTCCCACTATCATTATGTCTTCTTTTTACATTTAAGTTATAATCTGTGTGGAATTTAAGTTGACATTAAATACCCAGATCTTTCTATTTATTCTGTTTTTCCTCAGGCCCAGTAGCATAAGTAGTTTTCATTCATGACTCTGTAACTTTTCCAAATGTCATTCACCAACACTTCAGAATTATTCTGTATCCTAATTTAACTTATTCTCTTATTTCTAAATCTACTTTGTTCTCAACTTCTACATTGTTTTCCAATTGTGGCCATTTGAATTCAAAATGTACTACTGACACAAATATTCATACAGTGACCGTTCAGGACATTCATACAAATTTCTAACTTCTGAAAGCCCACTCAGTTCCCCTAATGTATCTGCTTTCCTGCCACCTCTTTGGCAGGAAATGGGCTAAGTGTCTCTGCTCATTTAAGAAGTGAGTTAAGTAAAAAGTAACATTCTTAGCAGGCTGAGAGTCTATCAGTTTCCTACTTTCAGAAAAAGATTGCATTTTCTTCCATGCTATTGTCACTTCACTTGCTCTATATATGCGACAAGTCAGAGTGTAGCATTATCCTTGAAAAGACTTTGCTGGTGTCCTCTGATTCCAGACCTGACATTAGAAAAGAGAGGGAAACCTGAAGCCAATGGTAAAAGGAATCTGTCCCACTGCATTATCAGAAATATGTCTCCCTTTCTCATTCAGTTTTAAATCTAAAAGTGTCCTCATCACTCACTGACAACCATGAGTCTCATCTCCGGGTATACTTGGTGGAACTGAGGTCAGAGGAGGAATATTTCTATCCCAACCTAATAAACGTTAAGGCCCTTTTTAAGGTTTTCATAAATTGATTAATGAAGTACAGTGACAAATAGATTTCCATGAATCAGGCAGAATAAACTTAACGTGTTTGCTATTTTCGAATCACGCTGTTTCCATTTCCTCTCTCATCTGAAAGCTAATAATCTCATTGTTTCTCTTAGATGAATTTGTTTTCTTTTGAACCAACTACTTTAAGCCTAAGGTTAAAAATGGCCCTGTCAGTGTTAACACAATTTTATTTCATCTCTTCTGAGCAGGTCATAACCTGTCTCTCTAAGAGAACTATCTCCCCCACCTTCCCCACCAACTCCTCCAGGGAAAAAGGAATCATTCATGCACTTGTTAGTCTTGTGGTGTATTTTTTTCCCAGTCACTGGAGTAAGGATGAAGTCATCTGGTTAAACAGGTTTATTTCTTCTCAGTCAAGAAAAACTAGGCCAGCCTCTTCCATGGTATGAGTTATGGTCATTTAGAGATCTAATAACCTCATTGTACACTTAGACGAATTTGCTTTCTGTGATACATGCAACTAAACCAAAGGCACTCAAATGTCCACAGTCTGCTCCCATGTTCAAAATGTGGGCAAGTATAGAGACTGAATTTAAGTGCCTAACATCCACAACTTAGTTGCTTTCATGGAGTTTACCATATAAATTAGGGCCCACTGAGGACAGGAATGTTAGCATAAAATAGGATAACTCCGATGACATATTTTTTGAAGTGCAAACTATAATCCAGTACACTACACCCTGTCCACCTGAACTGCTTGTGCTTGTCTATCTATGATCTCCGATCTCCGTCTAAACAATGTTAGGCCAGATAGTACTGTAAGACTGGAAATGATAAAGAAGATAGTTGGGAGGTAACACACCTTTTGAAAAGCTATGATTTAGCCATTTGGAATCCACCCTGCCTCAAAGAGAAAGCTTGCAAATTTTGGCATATCTCCTATGCTGGATTGCCAGCCTCCACACATTATGTTTTGAAAGCACTTCCTCCAACTGCCTTTGAATTGGCAGGGTGGACCTCCTGTGGATCAGTTTTTCCATTCACTCAGTCCTGCTTCAGTTTGGTGTTCTGTTATCTGTCAACCTTCTATTCTAAACCACGCCCTGTCCTTGGCCTGCTGAGAAACCTGGGGGCTGTTGGAAAAGACAGAGTCCCTGTAAAATGTGTTTACCATACTGTCAGACATCTGAGGTTCCCCACCTCTTCAGCAATGTACAACTGGCTTTGGGATACAGCAGAACGTATGTCATAACTTGGTTTGTTTAAACCAGATTCTTTCACTGAATGTTCGTCAGACTCCACATATCCTGTACACTTGACATGATATGTGATATGTGACCAAAATCTTTTGTGGTCCTTATGAAACCCAGGGATCGAGTTATCCGTAACCTCTCTGGAGCAGTTCCTTAGATCCATTCCAATGAAGGAATATTATTTTAATCACCTTCTAAGTTAAAAAATTAAACCAATAATTGTTTATTGAGTACCAAGCCTTTGCCTGGTACCATCAAGAATACACAAGATCATACAGATGTGGCATAGGACATAATACTTGTCTTCAAGTTACTTAAAATTCTATTAAGGAGACAAGACCACACTAAAACTCATGTATAAGCCTATGGTACAGGTCCTAACAATATGGATGAAGTGACTTCCAGAAAGAAATGATATGAATAAGATAGAAGTGTTGAGGAATACTTCATGAAGGAGGGTGAACCCAAAAGATGAATTGATAATATTTTGCCGAGTAGGACAAGGCAGGAAGGAGGACAATTGATTGCATCATAATGAAAGGTTTTGATGTTTTCCAGGGATAGTTGAATAGGAAGTATCTTCTGCCAAAGACTATATTTATAATGATAGTAAGAGTTATTATTTAATAAGTGCTTACTATGTGTCAAATACATAGTATAATATCATATATGACATAATGTAGAATGGCATTTAATCTACACAATAAATCCAGATAGTATTATTAGCCTTGCTTGAAAGATAATTAAACCAAAGTGTAGAAATAAAGTTTGTTCAACACCACATTAAGAAGCAGTGCAAATATTCAAACATAAGTTTATTGGATTCCAGAACCAAGACCTTAACCAGCTTCATCCAGACTTCATGTTGTATTATTACTACCCACGAAAAAAAAAAAAAAGAGACGAACACTAGTTGGTGACAAAATTTCCAGTTAGAGTCCATGATGCTCAAGTTTTTAAGAGAGAGAGAGAGAGAGAGAGAGAGAGAGAGAGAGAGAGAGAGAGAGAGAGAGAGAGAGAGAGAATCATGAGAGCAGTCTGCCTGGGAAATGCCCCAGACTCATCTGGTCATGTGAGCTCCATAATAAATAAAATCTACTATTTTATTGGTTAAGAATATGGATGCTGGGGCCTGTTGGATTACAAAATGTTACTATCGTCCAGAGTAGTCTCAGGATTTACAATCTAGCCTTATGTGACTGGCAGTCATGAAAATTCCTTGAGTTGTATAGGGAAACACTGACAAAAAATTTTAGATTCCTTGGACTATTTCAGAACAAATGCAAATATTCTAGGTCTCCCCACGTAGACCTCTCAAACTACTATACTGTGGTGCTATCCATGCCACTAGGACAGCTTGGACATTAACCTCAGCAAAGCCCCTAATGAATCCATATTAGTCTTCTCTTAATGCCCACATCACAGTAATTTAGTCAATAAATATTTATTGTTCACTATGTGCTAATCCATGTTCTACCACACAAGCGATATCAAGAAAGGATTTTTTTCACTTTTTTTTTCCAGTTATCCTTCCCTATGCTCATCTCCTAGTAGACATTAAATAGGTTGCCTAACCTAATAATATTAAAGTTACATTACAAAAGGTAATCAGCATTAGTAAGAGATGATGTTGGCTTTCGGGAGTTACAATCTAATGACCACAAGACTATGAATTCGTTTCCTAGGACAAAACTATAAATGGATCCCACTGACCTTCACTATATCATGAATGGAGCAGATGAAGTCAGAGACAGCAGCAGAGTGGTACGAAAAGGAAACGGTGTTGGGAGAACAGATGGATGGGAATGTTTCTAGGGTCACCGTCTTAGTTATCTATTATTACACAGACAATTAACCCTTCGAACCTTGTGACATTAAATAACAATAATCATTTGTTATCTCTCAGGGTTTCTAGGAATGCACAAGGCAGAAAATATAACATCATGTGTGACTTACCTCCGGATATGGCTTAGTTATTCTCATGGTGTCTGGGTCTCACTTGAGAAAGTCAAAGACTAGAATCTGGATTATAGTCAGATGACTTCTCTACAACATGGTGGCTAGGTTCCAGAAACAAACACCATGAGAAAGAAAGATAGAAAGAAACAAAAAGATTTTGAGGCGGGGTTGGGGGAGCAGAGGAAGGTGCTTTATCCTTTTTATGACCTAGCTTCAGAAGTCTCAAAGCATCACTTGTGCCATATTTGATAAGAACACAGATTCTTATCAAATAATATGAAGACATAGAACTCACTTCTCGATAAGGAGAGTATAAAGTCACACTGTAAAAAAGAGTATGTGAAATTCAATAAACATATTTAAGACCATCTTTATAAATATGCAGTCTTTCATACCACTGACAGCTGAATTTAAATGGACTACCATATGATTAATATAGCAAATACATGTTTTTATATTCTCAGCTAACTCCAAATACAATGGCATTTTTTTGTAGTAGACTTTACCCACATGCTTTTCTACATGCTGTAGGACAGTACTGAATCTTCCTATTATCAACATTCTTAAGCTGGAAACCAAGATGCCTAGAATCTTCTTCCCTATATGGTTCCAGGCTAGAATGTGTAAGTCAGAAATTTGTGTGAAATTTAATAGACAGAAGTGAAGCAGGGGCCATCACTCTCTGAAAGGCACTGAAGTGAGATTTACTGAGGGTCAGTGTTGTCTGGCAGGTCCCAGCTTGTCTTTGCTTTCCTCCACGCTGCATCCAGCCAGTCTAACTCTGCTGACTCTGCTGAACCACCAGTGGCCTCATGCCCACTACCATACGTTGCCCACAGAGGCAGGAACTGTACAGATCAGCACACTTCCACAGATATTACATAAGTTTCTGCTCTCATTCCCACTTCGAAGACTGGACATGCCTAGCGTCTCAGATTTTCCCTATGGCTCCAACATCTCCACCTGGGCAAATGCTGTAGGAGGAAGAGTTAGTTACTCTTTGCTCATCCTCCAACTTCCCCTTTTGAAGTTCACTCCCTTGGCGTTTCCCATAGTTTTGGTAAAGAATAATTTCCATTACACGTCCCTTATTCTCTAAAAGAGGGACTCTGCTTCTCTGACTGGACCCTGACAAACAGAATTCTGTATAGAAAATCCATGGGGATGTCTGGACAGAATCCATTTCCTGCCTTTAAAGATAATATAAACACCAGGGACCAGAAAGGGTCTAATCTCTCAATTTTTTGTGTCTAAATTAAGGAGTTAAGGAGTGGAGTATCTACTAATCATAACACCCTTGAAAGAAACCAAAAGAGGAAATAATTTAAGCACATAGGTTACAAATAAGAATGTGTTTAAACTATGTTTTCTGTACATTCTTGGCCCCCACCCCAAGCTAAGTACTTCTATTAACATTTCAGAACTGAGAAATAATTGAGATATTAGGGAGAGTGGCATGCAACATTCCTTTTTTTTCTTTTTAATAAGCAAATAATGCCACCTAAATTTGCTAGGAGCCTATTTGTGCCCATATCTGGCTATATCCTGTGGAAGTAGGGTAAGGGGATGAATAAGATGTGAAATCTGCATTCTGAGAATTTATCATCTATTAAACAAGATGCCTAGATATAGATAATTCTGAGAAAACTAGACTTTCATTAATTCAATGAGAAATCAAATGCAGTAAATAAAGTTTAAAACAAAACCTATTTCTTCTGCTGTGTAACTGGGCTTAAGGAGTACACTCCTTAGTATTTCAGCAGGATCGTGGAAAATTTAATGACTTTATATTCATTCAACAAGTATTTTATTTATTTAAATGTTCTATTCAAGTTCACTTTAAACCAACATGCAATCATATTTTATATAAATGCATAAATACTATCATAAAGTCACACCTGAAGACAATGACTTGGAAATCAGAGCCTTTATTTTGACAAAGAGGTGCCTATTGAAAACTCCTGTATTCTGGGAGGCCCTATAAATCTAAGAAATATAAAAACATGAGGAGAGGAAGTACTTCTTGGCAATGGGCTAATCTACATCAACACTGCTACTCATCAGCTGTGAATCCTGAAGATCATAAATGCCACACCTTAGTTCACAGAGTCTACCTAATACCCAAGTGGAACAATATACTCTGAACCTCAAAGAAACAACTTGCCTAATAAAACAAGAACAACAGCAAGTATCTGATATAGCTTCCTCTATAGGACAGAGGGAACAGAAACAGAGCAGCTTCTGTTCCAATGTCAGGGCCCCTTTAGGAGAATCACTTTTGTTTTCCTACGTTTCCAATCAGGCTCCAATAGTTCAGGCTGCACCTCTTTTATCCCCACCAACAGGCGTCAGCTAGAGCTGCCACCTTCCAGACATGCCCCTGAGTACTCTGTAACATGGTCCCCTCCTTCTAGTAACATAGCAAGTGTCTTCCCCTTTCTCCACCTCCGTCCAGACCAGAGAAGCCTCTGTCGCAGTCTTTCTCCTCAGGCAAACTATTGTTCTTCAATGGAAAATAAAATACCCATTGTGTTGAAACCAACCTCCATCTTAGATTTCCTGAAAGAATGAACAGAACATATCAGAAGAGAGTCCATTAGTGATCCTCTAATGCAGAAAATAAAGTTGGTTTTCTAAGCCAGCCAGAGCTGTCAGATGAAGAGCCTTTCTTTCACACAACAACTTCAGTCTCCATGTCCTTCTCCACGTCCAAAGCCACAACTTGACAGAACTGTCCTGTCTGTAATGGGCTGGGTACAGGTGGCATTTACTGAATGAAACTATTCATAAAAGTGATATTATATATTAGAAGCAATTCTGTCAGAGGGATTTTGAAACAAGAAAAGGTCAAGGAGTAATCAAAGAGCTCAAGTTCACTTCCTTTAATGTGCTTCTGATGCCTTCCAGAACATTCCTCCAAGTCACATGCTCTGAAGCAACTAACATCAAAATCAGACAATATCTTGATACCCTTATTAATGGAAACATTGCAAATTTATCCAGATGAATAAATTAAATGAAAAATCAGTTCAAATTATATAGAGAATCAAGTCCTCATTCTACATGCCAAGGAATGAGACATAGGAAAGGAAGAGGCATTCATAGTAGAGAGAGGTGTCTCTCAGTTGGGGGTGATTTTCAGGGAATATTTAACAAGATGGAAATCTTTTTGATCATCACAACTAGGAAGGAAGGAGGCTGTTGCTGGCATCTAGTTGACAGAGGCCAAGGATTCTGCTAAACATCCTACAATATACAGGATAGTTATCTTTCACTAAAAAATAATTACCCAGCCCCAAAATGCTAATAGTTCTGAGTTGGAGAAATCCTGAACAAGAGACATACAAAAAAATGAATTTAAACTCTTTCAATAACCATGAATTTTAAAATATATTTTAACACTTCTAAGTTGACATTTGAGACCCCCTCATCCTCCCTAAACCCTGTTCCAACAAAAGTTATGATCAAAAGCAAATTATGCTAACAAAACAAATGAACATCCCTTGAAACAGAACCAGACAGCAGTGTAAAGTGGGGAGGTTTCCATACTCTGAGTACAGATTGAGTCAGTGGCAGCCAGGAGTGTGATTCCTGTACACAATGGAGAATATGGTAAAATGGAACAAATTTCACTGTATGAAAATAAATTGAGAAAAGCTACTACACATAATTCTCTGAAGCAATGACTTACAGGAAGCTGGATGTCCAGAAGATAAAGGAAACTTGAACAGGACCTCTGCCTAGTTATTCAATGCCTGTGGTATCCTGAATATTACTGTGGGACAAGACTTTGAGCCACCAAATGAAGACATGGGCAAAGGGGCCAATGGCAGTGACTGAAAACGTACAAGACAGCAAAGAATATGCAAGAATAAATATGCATAGCAAATTTCAAAGCATATGATGATAATTAACACTAAAAAAGTTACTTTGAAAAATCAATAGACCATAAATTCACTCTAGATCAGTGGTTCTCAACTAAGGATGATTTTATCATTCAGGGAACATCTGAAAATAGCTGGAGACATTATTGGTTGACTCAATATGTGGGAGTAAGGATGCTCCTACATCTAGTAGAGAGAAATCAGATATGCTGCTAAGCATCTTACCAGATACAGGATAACCCACCATAATAAAGAATGATTTGACTTGAAATGTCAACAGTGCTGAGATTGGAAAACCCTGCTCTAACTGAAACAAACATAAGAATAAGTCTGAAGTCCTTGAAGAGGCAATTAAGATCATAACATCCATCAAAAAAGATAAATTTTGAAACAAGTTCAGAGAAAACAAAGGAGTATAAAATGAATGCAATGAAATCTTAGAAATGAAATATATCATTACTATTTAAAGCTCAAACATGAGAAATTAACAAATATATAGTATTCACCAAAATTCAGAACAGCATATGAAAAGATGATAGAGAAGGAAAGAGAGAGACAGAAAAAAAGAAATAGAGACATAGTTAAAAGTTATAATCTTTTTGCTGATGGAGGAATTTACCTCAGTATTGATGGCAGCTCACTGATAAGTTGCTGAGGTTTAGACTGATTGTAGTAATTTCTTAAGACAGACAAGAAAGTTTTCTGCATCAATTGATTCTTCATTTCACAAAAACTTTCTCTGTTGCATGTGATGCCCTTTGATAACCTTTTTCTGACAGGAAAGCTTCTTTCTAAATTGGATTCAATCCTCTCAAATATTTTGCTGCTTTGTCAACTAAGTTTATGAAATATTATAAACACTTTGTTGTAATCTTTAAGAATGCTCACAGCATTTCAGCAGGAGTAGTTTCATCTCAAGAAACCCATCTCAATGCTCATCCATCAGAAGCAACTCCTCACCCATTCAAGTTTTATCTTAATATTGCAGCAATCGGTATATTTTCAGGTACCACATCTGCTTCTAGTTCTCATCTACAGTTACTTCATCCACTGCAGTCCTGAACCCCTGAAATTATCCATGATGGTTAGAATCGACTTCTTCCAAATTCTATTAATGCTGATATTTTGATCTCTTCCCATGAATTCCAAATGCTTTTAAATGTCATCTTGAATGGTGAATTATTTTCAGATTTTTCAATGGATTTTACTCAGATCTATCAGAGGAATCATTATCCATAGTATCTATAGCTTTATGAAATTTATTCCTTAAATAATAAGACTATAAAGTCAAAGCTACTCCATAATCCTTGAGCTGAAGAATGGATATTGTGATGGCATACATGGAAACATTAATCTCCTGCACATATTCTTCAGAATTCTTGGGTGACCAGGTGCATTGCCAAAGGGGAGTAATATTTTAAAGGAACACTTTTCTGAGCAGATCTCAACAGAGGACTTAAAATTTAAATCATGTTGTAAACAGATGTGCTATCCAGTCAGCTTGTTCCTTGAGCTATGAATTCACATACTGACTAATTTCTAGTTCCAAAAGTCTAGATGACATCATCTTCCAATATAAGACTATTTCATCTATACTGAAAATCTTTTGTTTAGCATAGCCACCTTCACTGATGGTCTTAGCTAGATCTTATAGGTAACTTGCTGCAGCTTCTACATCTGCACTTACTTTATACTCTTACTTATTTATTTTTCTTTTAGAGAGAGAGAGAAGATGGAAGGAAGAGGAAAAGAAATCACTTTTATTTTCTTGCTTATTTTTTGTTGTTCCCCTGACTCCTGATTGTGAAACCAGGTCTTGGACTTTACATGATATACATTCTAGCCACCCTCTTAGCACCTCAGTCACCAGGGCACACCTTTATCTTGTACTTTCATGTTATGGAGATGGCCTCTTTCCTAAAACCACATGAACTAAACTCTGCTAGCTACAAACTTTTGTTTTCAATCTTCCTTTCTTCCTCTTTCAACCTTCATTAAATTGAAGAGAGTTAGGCTTTTTCTATGAGACTGGTCATTGGCTTAGGGAAATGTTGTAGTTGGTGTGATCTAACCAGACCGTGCAAACTTTTCCATATCAGCAATAAGGTCATTTTGCATTCTTAACACTAGCATGTTCACTAGTGTAGTAGTTTTAATTTCCTTCAAGAACTTTTCCTTTGTGGTCTTAACATGGCTGTTTGGTTTATATCAACTTTCAACATGTCCTCTTCACTAAGCTTAATGGATTTCTAGCTTTGATTTAAATTAAGAATCGTGCAACTCCTTTCATGGTTATACTTTAAAGGTTACTGTCAGTCTTTTAATCGACGTAATTTCAATACACTGTGTCTCACTGAACAGAGAGGCCCAAGAATAGGGTGAGAGACTGGAAAATGGCAGTTAGGCGGAAGAGTGAGAACACACATGACATTTATCCATTAAATTCACCATCTTATGTGGACACAATCCATGGCACCCCTAAGCAATTACAATAGTAACATTACACATTACAAATTGCCATAACAGACATAATAACAATGTAAAAATTTAGAATAATGTAGGAATTACCAAAAAGTGACACAAAAACATATAGTAATGAGGTTGGGAAAGCAGCACAAGAGACTTGCTTGACACAGGGTTGTCATAAAGACGTCAGGTATTTTTTGTAAAAATCTCAGTATCTGTGGCGTGCAATGAAACAAAGCACAATAAAGTCAAGTATGCCTGTCCTCAACCAAACAATTTTCAATATGAGCAAAATAAAAATAATTTCAGACATAATAAGAATACCCATAGATTCTACATAGATAAGGATCTGAGAGGTGGGACAGGGTATTGTAACCTACACATATTCATATGCGTGTACAGTAAGTGTATGTGTACTTACATGTATAATTATATATAATCATGTGTTTTATATATGTGCTACAGATATACATATGTGTAGATATCTGTGCATATGCATAATATATATATATAATTTATCTCTGAAACCAGTAAAGAAACAAAAAAAAAAGGGAGGACATATACAACTCTGTTACTTTAACAAAGAGTGAGAGACAGAGAAAAGAGGGAAAAAGAAGCAAAGGGAAAAGAATATAACAAGGAATCACAAGAAAATAGAAACAAGCCTATAAGTACCCAAAATCATAATATATGTAAAAAGGATTAAAAACTATTAAATAATAGAGATTATGAATAAAAAACATTCAGTCAATCCCTGATATGATGGTTTCATTTTTCAACTTCACAATAGTGTGAAAGTAAAAAGCACTTGGTAGAAACTCTACTTCAAATCTTGAATTTTGATCTTTTCCCAGGTTTTTCACATGCCAGACATTATTGCCCGCTGAGTTTGAGCAGCATAGCTGCAGCTCCCAGTCACTCCTGTGCACATGGTTTTAAAAAACTTGATACTCTACAAATGAATTTGACTTTCAGTATAGATTTTTTTAACTGCATAGCTATTTGGCACTGTATTATAAAATAGGCTTTGAGTTAGGTGATTTTGCCGAAACTTAGGCTAATGTAAGTGATCTGTAAGTGATCCCTACTCATTATGCCCAAACAAAAAGTAAATCAACCTTAAAGGAGTCTCTCCTGATAGATAGGTGTGATTCTTTTATGTTAAATCTGGTTATTGTTATTTTAAACTAAAGAGCACTTGCAAGAGGCAAAAGGTTAGATCTCAGTAAAGGTCATTTGATTTATTAAGTATATTCACCTAATCGCCATTAGTGATTCTGAGTTTTGTTTAGTTGGGAACAGGCATACTATTTTAAATTACTTTTCCCCTCACCTCAAAGTCCACAAAATCAAGAGTCATGATCTATGGAGCTCAAGGATAGATGTAAAGAGAGTTCCGATGCTTCCAACTTTGCTCAAAGCTACCAGTAATGTATAGGAGCAATTTGGACATGAATATAACCCCACCACCCTTTAGAATGTAACCTACAACAAGTTCTTAACCCTTCTGTGAGTCAATTTCCTTCTCTATAAAACAGAGATAATAATAAATCATAATGCTAATCTCTCAAGATGGTTGCAAAGAATAAATGGCATAGTTTCCAAGTCTGTAGCACAGTTCTGCTATATATGTTTGATCCCTGTTGAATATAAACTTCTCTTCCAAAAACAGTGTGCCTAGAGTCTCCAAAATCCATTTAAAACTCTTCCTCCCTTATACATGCTGTATCCTGTGAGACAGCCCCACCCTTTCCAGAGTTGGTGACACTGACCTCCAAGCTCTTCTTTATTTCCAATTGTGGGAAATTGGCAACTGAGATTCAGGAATGAACCATATGCATTAGATAGTAATGTCTACCAGAGTTAAGTATTCGAGTACATTAGTATATTAAAAAGATACAGAGACTAAAATCAGAGCTCTAAAGTTCTGGGATTCTGGAAGGGGTATTTTCTTATTTTTCTTTACATTCTATTCTCACCCAACCTAAATACTACTTGGAAGAGACAAAAAATTAGAAGAAACAACTTCTGTGACTATAAGAAAACCTAAGGGGATGACTGATCATACTATTATTTATAAAACCGAATGAACTCTTAAAATCCTTCCAAATGAAAATATATATAATTTCAAATGTTATACCTTTTATAATTTTTAAATTCTAATACTTTAAATTCAGAAGAATGAATTATGAATTAATGCGAGAATTTCCATTTATAATCTTCATAATAATACTCCTATAATAGGTTTTTAGCTAATTTTAGATAATTTACCACAAATACAAGACAGAATTTGATTTTGACTTTATATGATACAAACGTTACACCTACTCAGAGACCGGAGGCGTCAGGCCTTCTGATAGTTTTTCTAATTGTTTATTGATCTGTTTTGCTATTTTCTAAAAGGTTCCAAATAAGATGTTTTCTTTCTCTATAATGTTTGCAAGAAAATATTTCTCATTACCTTCTCCCAGTCAAGTGTCAAGGCAGCTGCCACTATGAATCAAAATCTTCCAAAATTCTGAAGCTAGGCTGTAAAGACATTGGCTCTCACACCAAGTTTACATGTGAGTTTAGCAACATGCCCTCTGCCCCAGCTTCCTTTTGATGTAACAAGGGAAAAAGATTATGTCCCTCCAAGGAACTGGGAAAAGTGTCAGTAAAAATCAACGGAAATCTTGAGCCCATTATGCTAAGTGAGATAAGTCAGACAAAGAAAATCAAGTACTTTAAGTACCATTTGTATGTGGAATATGAAACAGTCAAGCCTGTAAGGAGTACGAGGTAGAGAAGGAGGAGAAAGAGAAGAGTAAAATTGTGGTTATCAGGAGAGAGGGGTCAAGTTTGTTGGTGCTTAAGAGTATAAATTTATAACAAGTAATAAATAACCCATAAAGATTTAATTCACAGTGCAATAAATATAGATAACTTTGTACTATAATCTGTATTGTGTTAAATATTGTTTCAATGTCAATCATAGTACAGTAGTTAAATACATCAAAGTAATACATTGTACACCTTAAATTTTTTAAATGCGGTATGTCAAATAAAAATGTTGTTATTGGAAAAAAATCAAAGGAAATCTTTTCAATGGGAAGAAAAGGAAAACATTATCTTCTCTCTGGCTAGACTATGAAGACAGAAGCTATGACCAAATTCGTAATAATTATATCAGCAGCAGCAAAATGCTATAACAGAAACAGAAAGCACTTTGATAGAAAAACATAGGGTTTTTACTTTTGCTTTTGTTTTAAAGGAAAGGTGCAGGCAGGAATAAATTGAGTAGGCAGGTAGGCAGGAAGAGAGAAGAGGAAGAAACATCTTTCTTTTTATTTAGTTGATCACACTGGTTGCTTCCCCCCAATCCAGGACTGGAACACAAGGATAGATGGCTTTCTCCTGCGGAGGCAATTGACCTAACCGCTGCTCCACAAGGACACACCAAACTAAGGGTGCTAACGGGAGTTTATAAAGTCATTGGAAGTCAGCAGATTCTAGGAAGCACCCAGACCTTCAGAATCATTCTTTCCTTTAGGAAGCAACTAAGGTAGGAAGCTACTGACCACAGAACCACATTACCTCTGTATCTCAGTAAGAGAAAAAGAACCACTATAAATGATGTAAAATATATAATTTTTGTAAGAATTTGACACAACTCTGAGAGATAAAATGATTTATATACAACTGTTGTTACTCCTGCGTCTGCCATTGGAGGCTAATGGCTCCAGATCAGCAAGATGAGCAGTTGAGAAGGAAAGCAGGATGAGAAGGAGGAGACAGCAAGGACAAACTAGAACTTATAAAGATGAGCTGGAGTCCACAAGAAAACTTGAACCCCTATTGTTCTCTTGTCTTTAAGCTTCCAGCTTTAATAATAGAATGTCCTGTAAGAGAAACTTGTCTTCCTTTGTCATTGAGTTATGCACACACCTGGCCCAAGAATCAGAGAAGCTGAAGCAGGGCATCTAGTGGGACCTGAAGAGCTGTGAGTTTGGCTATCGCTCCAGCCAACAGGGTAACCCAGCAGATAGAGAAACATACATGAGCTGTCACAGGGTCTGTTGTCCTCTACCACATGCTTAAGGTAAAAAGAATATGACTACTGCTTCTTTTTCACCCTTCAAATATCATGCAAAATCACCTAGCCCATGCTCACCCAGAATTACGCACGGAAGAGAATTCAGTGAATACAGTTCAAGTTTAAGGAGATTGAAAACTACAAATTCACTACCCCTGCCCTGAAATAGATGCCTTGTGCCTTCAGTTCAACATCAAGCCTTGAACAAATGTATCCTGTAGGCACACTCTAAATCTTATTTGGCACCCTAGCTGCAAGGGCGCCTGGGCAATGCAGTTCTTCCAGCTTTAATGAATGCACACTAGAAGGAGACTGAGCCAGCCAACACAAAACATCTGCAATTATAATAAACATATATTGAATCTTTACTAGATGATATGTGCCATGCTTAATATTTATATTTACTACAATACTTTATTATAATGAACAAGGCTCATATTATTATGAAGGTTAAGTTGTCTCACAATCTGTCATCTATGAATTGGGGATGTAGGAAAGCCTAGGGTGTAGTTCAAAGGCCTGAGAGCCTGTGGGCTGGTAACATACATTCTAATCTGTTTGAAGCCTGAGGACTAAGAGCACAGAGGGCAGGAAAAATCAATGACCCATTCATCCTGAGAGCAAATTCAACGCCCTCTACCTTTTTGTTCTATCCAGGTCCTCAGCAGACTGAATGATGCCGACACACACTGGAGAGGAACATCTGCTTTGCTCAACTTACCAACTCAAATGCTAATCTCTACTGGAAAAACCCTCATAGACACACCCAGAAATAATAGTTATCAGATACTAGGCATCCCATGACCCAAGCAAGTTGACACATAAAATTAACCATCAAAGAGCCTAATTTGATAAGTACCAATTAGCTAACTCAGATAGGTTTCATGTGGACGAATCCTTCCTTCCTACTTTTTAATTTTTTTTACTCCCTGACTCTACTGAGTGTCTTCTTACTTCCTCATTCTCCCCTTGAAATACCCAGTCAATTCTTTATAAATCAAAGTTGAGTTCAACTTAAGATGAACAATCACAACAGTATATTACTGAGAATAAATTTGTCCTAAGCACTTTAACTAGTGTCCAACTTTAATAAGACTTCAATATTAAAACAAAATGACTTTTGAAAATGCTAACTTTAGAAGCATAATTATCCCAACTAAAGAATGTACAAGAAGAAAAAATGGCTAAGAGACATCAGTAAACTTCTCCATGGAAGCACTGCTGGTAGGGAACACCATAGCACCCAGCAACTCAGGAAACAACTGCATTGGAGAGATCTCCTGAGGAAATTAGCACATCTGTGTGACGAGTGGCTGGCACAGCTACATGACTGCAACAGTAGTGGCAGCAGGGCAGAAGCTACAGAAGCAAAAAAGGGAAGAGAGAACAGGACAGCAGACCCAGCCTCTAGCCCTAGAGAGGGGAGAACAAACACTGTTGATGGCACACTTGGCTTGAGTGACTCCTAAAGAAGGATTGAGGTTGAGACCCCAGTCCTCACACTTAAACCACCAAGGAGCAAAACATAGAAAAGGCTCCTCTCTGCTCCCCTTGGGACCTACACTCCAGTAGTGAAAATAACCTATACCACATTAGATAGTCTGCTGAGAACAGGTCTGGGAACCCAGAGAGAAGGGTCAACACCTGTGCCACCCACATGAGTGAGCCCCCACACCTCAGATGACAACTACAGCCACCTCCCATTCAGCATGCCTTTGGCCCACCTAACAGCTATCCTCCACCCAGCAACTCAGTAAGTGATGTTCACAATAGAAAAATGCAAGGGTGGAAAATACAAAATACAAACATAGCACCACCTGCTGGTAAGACAAAAGACAAGGAATTCAGTGCAAGACCCTCATGGGACAGAAGAGAAAACAAAACACTCTGAGACCGCAAGGTATTATGGAGTCACAAATTGAAAAATGACATCTTATCATGAAGCAAGTTGAAGGACATGAAGGATTGTATCTACTTAGCAGATAAAGAATTCAGAGTATCAACATAAATAAACTCAAACAGATAAAAGCAAAGTAAGGAAAACTAAAGAATTATAAAAAGACCTGGCAAAGAAATAAAAGAGAAGTCAGAA
>RJWH01000709.1:575440-611966 GCA_004363575.1 Solenodon paradoxus
AAAAAAAAAAAAAAAAAAAAAAAAAAAAAAAAAAAAAAAAAAAAAAAAAAAAAAAAAAAAAAAAAAAAAAAAAAAAAAAAAAAAAAAAAAAAAAAAAAAAAAAAAAAAAAAAAAAAAAAAAAAAAAAAAAAAAAAAAAAAAAAAAAAAAAAAAAAAAAAAAAAAAAAAAAGCAAATAAAAGTCAGAAAAACAATTCAATAAGCTCCGGAAAAAAAAAAAACAAACAAACAAACAAGCAGAAGGCAGAAGTTGAAGCTTTCAATCAGAAATCAACAGAGATTCCGGATGTGAAGAGTGTAATTAAAGAGAAAAAGTGTACTATACAAAGCTACAGGAACAGAACTGACAAAATAGAGGAGCAGATTAGTGACTTGAAGGATAGAAATACAGAAATAAGTCAATGGAAGAAGACATAAAAATAAAATGCTATAAAGTAAAGAAACACTTGGAGAGCTATCTGACTCCATTAAGAAAGACAACACAAAAAGAACAAAGGGTATTCCAGAAGGTGAAGATAGAAGAAAACAGAGAAATTATTCAAAGGAACATTAGCTGAAAACTTCCCAAACCCAGGAAAGGAACTACATAGTCACTGAAACCAACTTACCTAAATGAGAAGAACCCTAAAACAGGATATAGAATTGTGAAACTATCCAAAGTCCAAGACAAAAAAAGAATATTAAAGGTGACTAGGAAAAAAAGCAAGCAAGCAAAAAAAGCAAGGTCAGGAGAGAGCAGAATGATATACTCAAAACACTCCAACATCAAATATAATACTATGTCCTGCAAAATTCTCTTTCAGATATGAGGGAGAAATAGTTTGACAAACAAATCTAAAGGAATTTGCAACCATGAGATCTCCTGACATGTTGAAAGAGGCTCTTCTTCAAAATGAAAGAGTAAGTTCACAAAAAAGTAAACAAGGTAATAAATAGGTAGATAAAAGCAGAAAACAGAAGACAAAATAACAGCAACAAGTCCTTTCATAACAATAATCACCCAGAATGTAAATTGAATGAATTAGCCAATCAAAAAGCACAGTGTGGCTGGATGGGTTAAAAAACAAGCAGAACTATATGCCATTTACAAAAACTCATGAAGACACAGAGACAAAGATATATTCAAAAGGAAGAAATAGAAAATGGTACTCCACACCAATGGAGAATTTTTAAAACTTTATACTCGTATCAGATAAAATACACTTCCAGTCTAAAAAAGCTAACAAAAGGCAAAAATAGTCCTTGTAAAGTGATAAAAGGATCAACCCAATAGAAAGGCATAATGCTTATTAATACATATCTACACTCAACATAGGAGCACTCAAGTATATTAAGCAAAATTTAACAGACCTAAAGGGAGACATTGATAGTAGGGGTCTTTAACACCCAACTCACAGTAATGATCAGATTATCCAGACAGAAAATCAGTAAGGGAATAATGGCCTTAAATGATAAGTTAGATGAAATATACTTAATATATATCTACAAAGTATTTCACCTCAAAACAACAGCCTACATATTCTTTTCAAGAACTCATAGAACATTTTCAAGGATATTCCCATAGAATATCAATATAGGCCTTGCTCTGGAAACAAGAATTATACACAAACACACACAACACACACACACAACCTAACTGTATACCTAAAAGAACTAGTTAGAGAAGAAAAAAAACAAAACCTAGAGTCAGTAGAAGGAGGAAATAATAGAAGTTAGAGCAGAAATAAATGAAACCAAAAGCTGATTTTTTGAAAAGACAAGTAAAACAGACAAATCACTAGCCAGACTAACAAAGAAAAGAGAGGAAACACAAAATCAGAAATGAAAAAAGAGAAATTGCAAAAGACACTACAGAAATTCAGAGAATGATAAGAGTATTATGAACATCTATATGACAATAAATTGGATAACATAGGAAAAACAGACAAATATAAAAACATAAAAATCACCTAAGACTAAATCAGGAAGAAATGAAAAAATTGAAAGACAAAAAAAACACAAAACAAAACAAAAATTGAAACAATAATCAAAAATCTCCCAAAAACAAAAGCCCCAAAACAGATGTTTTCACTAGTAATTTCTACATACCTCAATATATAAAGGCTATATAAAACAACCCACAGGAAACACCATGTTCAATGGAATAAACTGAAAGCTTTTCTTCTAAGATCAGGAATAATGCAAGGATGTCCACTCTCTCCACTATAATGTAGCATTGAGTGCCCTAATCAGTGCAGTTAGATAAGAAAAGGACATAAAAGCTAGCCAAATTTGGAAGGAAGATATGAAATACGCATTTCAGATGAAATGATAATACACAGAGTGAACCCTGAAGACATCAGTGAAAGGCTTCTAGAAATAATAAAGAAATACAATAAATTGACAGACTACAGATTTAATATACAAAAATCTGTTGCATTTCTATACACAAATTATGGACCTCAGAAAATAAATCCCAACTTTAAATGCATCAAAAAGAATGAAATACTTTGGAATAAGTTTAAGAATGCAAGCTATGCATTCTGAAAACTGTGTTGTTAAAAACAATAGACATGAAGAAATGGAAAGCTATTACTTGCTCTTGGTTAGGAAAAATTAACATTGTTAATATCAGCATATTGCCTCAAGCAGTATACAGACTTAAAACAATCAATCCCATCAAAATTCTAAAGACATTTTTTACAGACATAAAGCAAGCAAACAAAAGAAAAAAACACCAATGTCTTGAAATTTATTTGAATCCACAAAAGAACCCAAATAGTATAAGCAGCTAAGAAAAAAAAGAAAAATGGAGATGCCAGGCCCCCTGACTTCAAAATACACTACAAAACAATAGTAGTCAAATTGATATGGCATTGAAAGAAAAACAGACACAAATCAATGGAAAAGAATTGAGAGCCTGGAAATAAGCTCACACATATACTGATTCATGACAAAGAAACCACGAGGCTACAATGGGGCAAAGACAGTCACTTCAATAAATGGTGTTAGAAAAACTGGACAGTCACATGCAAAAGACTGAAACTAGATCACTACTTAACACCATGTACAAAAATTAATTCAAAATAGATTAAAGATTCTGATGTAAGACCTGAAACCCTGAAATACATAGAAGAAATTATAGGCATAACGTTCTTTGACATTGGCCTAAGAGATGTCTTTGAGAATCCAACTCCAATGTCAAGGCAAATAAAACAAAAAAAAAAACAAACGGGACTACATCAAACTAAAAAGCTTCTATAGAGAGAAAGAAATTATTACCAAAATAAAAATATATCCTACTGAATGGAAAAAGATATTTGCACACTATACATTTGAGAGGGTTAATATCCAAAATATATAAAACAACTTATAAAAGTCAATAACAGAAAAACAAATAATCCAATTAAAAATGATCAGAAGATATTAACAGATACTTGCCAAAAGAAGATTTACAGATGGTCAAGATATTTTACCCCTTCATTATTAGGGAAATGCAAGTCAAAACAATATGAGATATCACTCCCACCAGTGAAAATGGCTAATACCAGAAGACTGGAAGCAACAAGGCTGCAGAGAAAAGGGAACTCATACATTGTTGGTGCAACCATTATGGAAAACAGTATGGAGATTCCAAAAAAAATTGAGAATGGAAATTCCATATGATCCAGTTATTGCACTACTAGAATTCACCCAAAAAAACACAATACTAATTCACAGAGACATATGCACTCCTGTGTTCAATGCAGCATTATTTAGAATAAAGAGATGGAAGCAACCTAAGTGCCCAGATAACTAGATAAAGATGTAGTATATATACACAATAGAATTACTACTCAGTTACTAAAAAGATGAAATTCTGACTTTTGCAATAACATGGATGGACTGGAATGATGTTTAATGAGATAAGCCAGATAGAGAAAGCCAAATATAGTATGATTTCACTTACAAGTGATTTATAGAGAAACCAAAACAATAAACTAAAATAAACAAAAAATAAGACTTTCAGTCAATAAAATCAAATTAATAGTTGCTGGCGGGGGGAAGGGTGAGGGGACTGGGCAAATTGAGTGAAAGGTATCAATTGTGTGGTGAAGGAAAAACTGGACCAGTGATGGTAAAATTCATGTATTTATACAGATACTGATTTACAATAATGAACACCTTAAACCTATACTATGTAATGATGCAATATTCTTTCAAAAATTATTTTTAAAAGAAGACAAAGATAAAGGAAAATTAAAAAAAAATTAAGCCTATTCTGATTATTTTAACATTAAATTGATTGACTAATACCACTAAATTAATTTAAGTAGAAATTATATGCTAATTAAATTGATTTTTTTTAGTTCTTCTGGAATGGGGAATATTAACATTGTCTCAGGAGAAAATACAGAAAACCTCTGTAAATTTTCCTTCCTTTATTCATCTATTCCACAAGTTTTACTGAGTACCTAATATGTTACAAATCAAATAAGCAAACAGAATACAGACAGAAATCATAACTCAAGCCTAAAAGAAAAAATCAAAACAGGGACACATATAATTTGTTACTTATTATTATTATATTCATTAACATTCGTTGAGTACCTAGAAAGTATGAAGACTGTGTTAAGTGCATGCATATATGCATATATTATGGAAAGACATGCCCATCCCCATATGACTTTAGCAAATGAATTATTTCAGCTTCTAACTACTCCTTATATTCTTTCACATAGTTTTATATTCTGTTTCTCTCTTATGAACAACAAAAAGAATCTGGCTTATTAAATGGTTCCTTTTACTATGTCTCAAACCTGGCACCATTCCCAAATGTACCTGATCTGAGAAAGTTCACTCTTTCATCATTTTGAAAGGGTTAAACTCAATCTGGATTGTAAGATGTTCAGAAACATCTGAATTACGTTTCCCTGCCAAGTCACCACACCCACACCCACTGATCAGTTTTCTAAGTCCTAGAAGTGTGCAATGTTTTACCCAGATTAAAAGATATGATTTGAACAGAGGCCCCTACAACCTCCCAAGCTACTGAAAGGATATTGTGAAAAAACCTTGAACCAAACTGAGGCTTCTCTTTACTAAAATCCGTCATGAGACTATGGTTTACTCACAGTAAGTGTCAAAAGATAGAGTATACTGTTTAAGCACTCTGCAATGTCTATAACTTATTTCCTCATCAAGCTACACTGAGGCAGGCTAGTACATGGCTCGGGACTGAAATGCTTCTCAACTTGTATTGAGCTGAATGATGCTTTAACTTCATCCACTATTCTTTATTTCCCTACTAAATTTTGAGTGATAGGAAGTTAAGAGACTAGTAAATTATGACCTATAACTGTAGGAAGTAGTTTTTTCAGAAGGTCCAATACAAGGCAAATAAAAACTTTATATAGACTTCAAATAAAGAAGTGAAGAGATTTTTCGACGGGCCCCACACACCACACAGTTTAGAGCTGTAATTAGAATTTGTTCCATTTTATTTAAGGCAACATTTATTGATGGGTCCTCAAGAAAGAAAGATGAATGGAATGGAAAGTCCTCTCCTTCACAGTTAGGTTTCTCATGACTATAAAAATCTTCCTGCTTCCTGACTGGATCACGCTCCTAGGAATGACATCATCACCACCTGTTTCCTAGAATGACCACCTGTTCAAGCCTTTGGGAGGTCAGGCAGCTGCACAACTCTCCTGGGGTTCCTGATGCCAGAGGGTCACACTGGGTCATAACCCAAGCCTGACACACAGAATCCTCCCTTCCCAAGATTGCACCTCTGGCTGCCACAGTAAAGACCAGCAATTATTTAAAGCTATTTTACTTTAAGACTCCCTCCCCAATTCCTTTTCTTTGTATTAGCTTTCCCACTATCTGAAACTAACGCGTTCCCATGAAGTCTTTCCTGAGCCCAAATGGCTTAAAGTGAAGAGGTAATTACCATTAATTGACATGTATAAAAATGTTAGCGTTCCCAGACCCAAAAAAATAACATACCAAATAACACATAAAACCTCAATGAAACTAACAAATAGTAAAGTCAGAAGACTTGGTACATACACAGCCTTTGTAAAGTACAGCTCCTGAGAAAGGAGCGCCGCGGGCTGCTCTGCTGCCTCTAATGGCTGCTGCAAAACCAAAGCTAAGCGCGAACGTTGCTTTCCGTCTTCTGTCGCAAAAGAGGAAACTCTTCACGTTTCTTTTGGTTAGTGAGAACAGATGCCTGTGTAGGTCTTTTTAAAAAAGCAAACAGCATGGTGTGCCCTGGTGGAGCAGCAGTTTGGTCTACTACCTTTGGCCAGCGCAGTCCACATACATCCCAAGGATCGCAGTTCTCGTCTAGAGGCTGGACATAGAAGATGAAAAACAAAATAAAATAAATAAAATGCTTGTTCTTCCTCCTCTCTTTCTGATTTCCTGCCTCTGCTTGTCTGCATTCCTGCCTGCATCTTTCCTTAAAAAAAAAAAAAAAAAAAAAAAAAGCCAACTGGTATAATGACCTTTCCAAAAGAAAAAGATATCACTTGAGGTGTAGGACTACAAGGCCATATGCTCAGATTGCTTCTAAATTGACTAACGTTTTTAAGCTCAAGCATGCGAAATCTTAAAGTAAAATCTTTAGGAAAGAGACACAGTCCTTGCTGTAGTGATCCTGCTGTCCCATTAGGAGACAATATAGCACAAACCACAAGCTAGGCAAACCACCACTTACCTCTCTAGTGGGGAAGAATTCCCTTGTCAATTGCAATATTTTAATTCATATTGCCAAAGAACCCTTCTGAAACTTTAGTGACTTATGTATAGAATAAAACTAACTTTAATAAATTTTCAAAAGAAAAGAGTATCAGATAGCCAAATCATAGGAGAGCAACAGAAATCTCTGGAGGATTGAGATCTGAGAACACTCATAGAAGGAACTCCTGAGTATAATGAAAACAGGGACCACAGAGAAAAGACTTGACTGCCCTACAGCTTCAAAGAGGACAGCAAACCAAAGGGAATTCTGAGGCAGGAATGCAAAGGTGATTGAGAAAATTTATCATAAAAATGACTGAATTTAAAGATGTTAGAGAAGGCAGAAAAAAATGAAATAAAAAACTGAGCTTTTCTCCATGAAAAAAAAAGTGCATAATTTTTGAAGAGGCCCAAAACTTCATGAGGAAAAGGTTATTGTTATTGTTTGCTCTTTCTTATCACAACAGCCTAGCTGGAAAGCAAAAGCATCAGCTAGAAAAATACAATGCAGGCTTCTGTTCTAGGGGAAGTGGGAAAAAGAAAAAAAAAAAAAAAAAAAGAGGTCCAAGATTGCCTCCTCTTTACCCACTCTTGAGGCACATTTTTATACCATTGTTGGACTTTGTGGTTTCCTTCTGGTTGCCATGGTATCGAGAGACAATGCCTTGCTTCCACTTTAAAGCTGAATTCCCTTACAAACAAAATTGTTTCCGTTTGAGACTATTCTTACTCCATCAGAACTGTTTTCAAAAGAAAGAGTCTTTTTATAATATGGATGAATTCATTGCATTCTTCTGATAACAGAAGGAACACATCTTTCTTCCTAAAAAATTAGAAAATGGAGACAGCCCTTTCTGCCCATGAGAACTCTATCTCATGCTTTTGCTTTCTTTCTCTTCCAATGTTTTTAATCAACCTATAAAGCTAAAAAAAAAAAAAAATTTTAATGAAATGAAATTGCCCTATGAGTACTCTATCCACAAATGACCAGGTTTCTCATTTTGTCATATTTATTTCAGGTCGTCTATCTATCTATTTGCATTTTTGTATTATACATTGTAAAATTGCTGCCATATTACCTAGGCAGTTGTGTATGCTCCTTTTTATTCACTTTATATTCTAGAGATACACTCTTCTAAAACTGGGTTATAAAACCAAGAAATGGTCCTTTATAGAGCACTGGAATTTTTCTCATTTGCATCTTACATGTTCTTTTGAAAAGAAAAATTGAATAAGATAGGAGTGTGGCCCTTATGTCCTCATGTATCTAAGTTTGAGAGAAGTTACAACAGAGAAGAATAAGAAAACTGTATTAGCAAATGCTGAAATGTCTATTTGATTTCCATTAAGTCATGCTATTAAAGAGAGTAGGGATAGCTTTATATCATATTTTTGGTTGAACAAAAAGTGTAACCTGTCATGATCTTTCTTTCAGCAACTACTTTTCTCTGCAAATACAAGCATTCTTTCCAATTATTCATTCATTAGCCCATTCATTCTTGCAGAACAGATCATTTATTAAACTAGTCCCATATGCCAGGAAATCAGACCTTGATGGATATAAAATCACATGTGCAGAAAGTGCTGTAATCAAAATTGTATTGGTTTCGCATCAAGCAACAGGGGTACTACATCTAAGCCCTTATAGTAGATCTGTGATCTTAAACACAATTATTAAAGTTTCCTGAGACTCTATTTCCTTATCTCAAATAATTTGGATTGAAAATCTATCCAGTCATAGGATTGCACTAAGAAATAAATAAAATGATTAAAAATGGAGAGAAATTTTAAACGTCTTACCCAATGCCTGATACGTAGTAGATGGTTGACAAATACTAATACCCTATTTTCAATAGCAACCTGAGCTAAACTTAAAATTTTTAGAACTACACCATTTCTACAAGCTTCAGTGTTTATATTGTTCATTATGTAAGTGATTAGTGATTCTATGTTTGTTTTGGCTCTACTTTGGTTGATATTCTTGGTAAATCCTGCCTAGATTCTTCTGCTCTCAGTAAAAATTAGGTAAAGTAAAATTTTTCTAATAAAACTTAAAGAGTCAGGAAGAAAAAGATTGTTCGTATCTCCAAGATGTTTCTTTTACTGAGTCTCAGCTCAGTAGAGGAAACAAGTTAATTTGTTACCATCAAAACCAAAAAAGAAAGAAAAGAAAACTTCCCTTGTTCACTGTTAAAAAATTTTTCTTAACTATTCTACCAGGGCTTCCAGAATCAAGATTAAAAAGAAAAGGAGAAAAAAAATGACATTTCCACATATTTGATATCAATAGAAGGATGTTGAAATTTTGCAGGTAAACAGATTAAGGAAGCAAAAGCCTCATTAGAACCTAATTGTTTTCTAATTAACCATACTGGAAGCAGATGTTATCAGGAGTTTGCTCAAGGGTTTTTTGAGGTTACAAGATTAAATAAAACCACTTATTTCCTAAACCTCCTGAAAATACATAACAGTAACCAAAACATAGTCTCATATTTTAACACTACCATAATTTGTGTAAGGCTTAAAAATAGTGTGATTTTTGAATATTAGATATATTTATGTACCATGCTTCAATCAATGTTAACCACAATTATTTGCAGAGAAATCTATGTAACATTGGGAACTGAAACAATTTATACCATATTTATATCCACCTTAAGTATAAAATACTACTATTACTACTAGGAGATAGATGATGAGAGAGAGAAAGGAGCAAAATACTGTTATTGAACCACTGATAAATTATATATGTATCTCCTCTGAGCTGTTGAGATAATTTACAAGATCCTTTATGTCAGATAGGATAGAGGAAAACAATACTGAGAAAAGTCTTATTATTTGACTAGTGATCTAAAGACTTGAAAACCAAAATTGAAGTGCTTGGATTTTCTTCAGGGTCAATACTAGTCACTGAAAGTTTTGGATCAAGAATATTACGTTGCCACTAAGATGTCTTAGGAAGATCACTGAGAAAGCAGTTTGCAGAATAAACTAAAGGAGAGAAAAATTGTCGGTAGGGAGTTCAAATAAAAGGGAAATAAAATAGTTCAACAAATGGGGTAATTTTTAAAAAGAGAGACACAAGACAGATCTGCTTCCAGTAAAAGTAGATTTGGTTGAGTTTGGGTTTTGTTTTTTGTTTTTTTTATCTCCCACCCCCACCCCATTAAAAATACCTTTTCTATTGTCTCTTATTTAGAGGAAATCTGGCTGCTGTCCCACCCCTTTCCTTCCCCAATGCATTCTTAGAAACACCTACTTAAAACATTTCATTCTTGCTCTAGAGTCCAACCCCTGGTTCTGAAACTTCTCTGTTTATAACGATGGGAGCAGATGTCAGAGAGCCACAATGCTTCACATTCACCCCTCCAATCTCTCCACTTGACATACATACAAGTCCTGGTACTTCAGAGAAGCCACCTTCACATGCAACCACAGACTAAACATCCGCTATGAGATGATGTCTCTGCAAAAAATACATGGACTGTCTAACGCCCAGCATTCCCAAACCCCACTAGCTCTCGCACACCCAGATCAACTCCCTTGCAAGGAGGAAATCGCAAATTCACAAACTATATTTCTTTTGAAATACCCATTCCCGAGATTTTTGAGAGCTCAGGGAGACTGACTAGGTTTGGCAAGTGTGGTGATTTTGAAGGCTGCATTTCATGGTCAAGTCTTCTTACAATGGTAGCAGGGTTTTTTATTCTTTTGACCTATGATGCCGACCTTAGGGAATATATGGGATTTCTTTTTCCTTTTTCACCATGAAAATATCTTACTTCTTTGGGATATATTTTTATGCTTGAAAAAAAAATAAATGAAATCAGAGTCTTAATGATGAAAAGAAATTATGAGGAGGCTTATTTTTATGCAGTCAGTATGCAAACCTTCTTCACCAGCCCAGTATACAGCCAATAAAATGCTACATATTTGAAAAAGCTCTCTGACTTTTAAAATTGAAAGATATTTTAAAGAATATGTACTCTAACTCTTCATTTTGTATGTAAAAAAGGGAAACTGTCTTGCAACTCTGAGGGGATAACTCCTCGATCAACAAAGTATAATACACTAAAAGAGATCACAAAATTTCTTTGAGAAAAATGTTTTAAATTACCTGGCAAATTGTTCAGTTTAGGAATTAACCAATATGAAAAACATTCAATAGAAGTATTACTCTTGAACAAATATGTTTTCTGCATTCCAGGATATAGCTAACATGCTACATTTATTAACTTACATATAGAAGAAAAAATAATTTTTAAGCCTCTAGCATTTTCTCAGAAGTGTTTATCAAACTGTTTTGAACTTTTCTGTTGTCTTTATCCATCACTAAACTGTACAGTCTGGGAGGACAGAACAGGATCTGACTTATCATCATTATTATGTCAGTGACAAGGACTGGAGGTCTCAGTAGCTGACATACTAACTAAACAACTGATCAGTATATCAGTACTTTAATATAAGGGCTCTATTTCAAAGTAATTTTAATTTCTAAAAATTTAATTATTTTAAATAATATTTTAATAATTTAGGTTTACAGAAAAGTTGAAAAAATAGTACCAAGAGTTCTGAGATATCCAGTTTTAATTATCATCTCATTGTGGTACATTTGTCAGAACTAAGAAGCCAACATGGGTAGAGTTCTAAGAAATAAACTACAAACATTTTCCATATTTTAATGATTTTTCCCATTCATGTTATTTTTCTGTTCCAGAACCCAGTCTAGGGTACCACATTGCATCTAGTTGTCAAGACACCCAGTCTTCTGGTCTGTGATAGTTTCTCAGTCTGCTTATTTTTCATAATTTTAAGATAAACAATGATTTTGTATTTTGTAGAGTGTACTCAGAATTGGTTTTGTCCAATGTTTTTCTCATGATTGGATCGGGCTTGTGGATTTTTGCCATAAAGGTGAAGCACCTCTCTCATTACACCATATGAAGAGTATATTATAAGCACAAGAAACACTGTGGTGTTAACCTTGTTCCTGGGGTTGAGTTAGTGCATGACCGATTTCTCCATAAGAGAGTAACTCTTTTTTCATTCCCTACTCTATTTTTTGGAAGCAAGTCAGTAAGTCCAACCATATTAAAAAAAGGGTAGGGAGAAGTAGCTATATTAATTATTTGGATTTTTTCTGTTGAGTAGATTTGTCTCTTTTCCCTCACTTACTTTGTTTAATCAACTATATGTATCAGTATAAGTGTATGTAGTCTTACATTATATTTTATATTACAATCCTATATTATGCTATATACTTTACTTCTCAAATTATTTTAACTTTATAAAGTAAGCATTCCCTTAGCTTAGTTCCTGTCTCTTTAACATAGCTCATCCTTTCATTTTTTTAGCACATCCTTAAGTTTTGTGCTATAAGGTGCTCCAGATTCATCTTCTATTTTCCCTGTCCAGTCCTAGAATCTGTCATTTCTCCAAATACTCCCAGTTACTTTTGTAGGAAAATTATATTTAGAAGCCCAGATCTGTGGACTGAAAGTACCTATCTCTCTTATGATGTGATTACTTATAATCTCAGTACATGCACTAGGTAACATATGGATATTAAACCATGCATATACATATATCTAAGATTTTGTCTGTATTAATCTGTTTATACATTAAGCCACGGGTGAGTTTATAATGATGTCTTTGACTCTAATCCTGTACCTCAAGGTACACTTTAGCCTTTCCCTTTTACATACTTGTAAACTCCCACGCCAACAATAAGAAACATGGCACCCACCATTGATCATTTACTTGTTTGTTCAGTTCCAGTATAAATTCAAAAGTTTCATAAATGTTAACACATAGCACCAGAGAAATTAATTTGCCAAATATATACATATATGTATATACATACATATATATACACACATGTATAAATGTGTATATATAGTTCTTTTTTCATTCATCCTTATAGTTTCCAGTAAAAACACACTTTTTAAATGTACCTAACTCTATTCTTTTTCCCTACACCCTTTAGCGTAGTTATGTTGTATATCTGAACTAAAATTGGGTTACTTTTTCAGAGTCAGTATCGCATCCTAGAATCTCTGCCATCTTGCTGGATTGTTACACAGCTTGCATACATTAAAGTTGACTATATGTGATTTATAGTTGTGTGGATTTTGACAAGCACATGGAGTTACACATCTATCCTTCCAGTGCCACACAGAACAATTCCATCCTCCTAAATTTTTCCTTTTAGTCCCATTTGTAGTCATTACTCCCCCATCCAACAACCCCTGGTAATCTGATCTGCTTTTTGCCTCTGTAGTTTTGCCTTTTCCAGAATGAAATATGAATGAACAATACAATATGTACTTCTTTGGAGATTGATTTCTTTCACTTAACAGAATGCATTTAAGATTCATGATGGTGTTGGGTGAATCACTCACTCACTCCTTTTTATTGCTATCTCATTGAATGGATATACCACAGTATATTTACCAGTTTTCCTGCTAAAAGACGTCTTGTTTGCTTTCAGTTTTTGTGATTATGAATAAAATTTCTAAAAATATCTACATACAAGTTTTTATCTGAATATGTTTCAGTTCACATGGGCAATACCTAGCAGTGTACCTACTCCTCTATATGGTAAACTTGTGTTTAACTTTATGAGAAACTGACAAACCATTATCTAGGGAGCTTTAAAAATATTATAACACAGACTGAAAACTGACAATATTCTCAAATCAATTCAACTATAAAATTAGATTAAAACTTAATCATCATTTTTTAAACTATCATTTAAATTTTTTATAATAGAGTACATAGTTATCTTGATGGTGCCAGACATGTAAGGGTGCTTGATAGTATTCAGAAATATCACAACAATGGTAATTTTCCTGATTGATATGTAGTTTTCAATAATTATAGGAGTTAATTCCCTGAAATTCTTGTCAAACCAGGAGACTGAATTTATACATCCATAATTTTCAGGATTGTTGGTAGCCTGGGCATATTTTATATAAACAACCTTGCATCCTTGTGTCACTAGGTCAGCTCACTCATGTTCACCTCAGTGACAGTAATAACACCCCAAGTTGTATATAGGGGGATAAGTGATTCTTCTTTACACCAAGTATTATATTGGGAAGCAAAAGGCGGCTTTCAGTTCCAACTGTGTTACATGAGCCTTCTTGAAACATAAGCCCATGGCCTAATGCATTTTTCATATTTAGATGGTTTTCACATAAAGTCACCTCTAACAAAGCAAAACTTTTCCATTCTTTCATCCTTCTCTTTCCTGTTCAAATGACTTTCAGTACTTCTGTTTCTCCTTGTACATGAACTATGGGCAGAGGGAATTCCCACGTCACCACTTTCTGTATTCATTTTTGTTTAATCACATTGGAAAGTACCTTAGTTCTGACTGTCCCTCTTTGTCCAGCAGATAAGTAGGCATTGCTCCTTATGGAGTCTTTTCAGCATTCTTTTATTCGGTGTTTCTCTTTTCATGCATCTTGATAGTCTTTCACATTTGTATACGCTCAGCCTGGCACTGTTTATGGTAGAGTTTAGCTTTCAGTCAATCTTTTATTTTTGCCTTCTTTGACCTTTCATGAGCTTCTCAACCTTCCTTCTTTCTCTTTTTCACATGACAATCCAAATGATTTTCATAGCACTAATGTAACTCAATATATTTGTTGTGCGGCCCAGAGACAGCTGCAGGGCCAATGGGCACAGTTGCCAGGGTGCTAAGGAGCTCTCGGTTTTGGGGTCTCAGAAATCCATGAACTGACAGCATGCTACCCATGAAAGGAAAAGTTTCAAAGCCTCTGAAATAGTCTGCAATGACTGATAACTGGAGTCCAATTATATGCAGCTAACATTATCTGTGAATAGTATTTTATTGCTTATATACAAATTACCAGGTAAAAGCAGTTTGAGACTTGAGAATATTTTCAGAAAATTTAGCTAATTAATAAAGACAAACTAATTTCAAATGGATGTGGTAATTCTTTGCATTTAAAACCGTCAATATTAATGAACACCTTGTTCGTCCTATTTTAAAGTTCATACCTCTCAGATATAAGAGCAATAGATTATCAATTTTAAGAAAAAATAAATGTCTCATAGTCATTAGTGAAGTTCTTTTGTGTACCATCTACCTTATATAACAATTTTTTCCATTGACCTTTGGATTTAGGTAAATTATTCCTAAAACATTTGGAAGGTATTCTAATCTCATTTTCAATCTTTTTCAACCACATTCTTTTTAAGCATTTTTCTCAATCTCTTTGTTGAATTAGAAACTGAACTATCAATTACTTGAAAGCAAGATTTTTTTTCTTTTGCTTCTTTAATTTGGCATACAGCTCCAAAATCAAAAGACAACTAAGTAGACATTCTCAAATACTCAAATGTGAAATTTATGTGCAACCTAAATTTCTGTCCTCTCCCTCAAAAAGTGAAGACAGAAAAAAATAGATTGATATAAATGAAATATATTTTCATATTCCAATTGTGTCTCCTGTCATATGTAGTTTCTGAATATTAATTTAATTATGGATTCTGAATCTCTTTCATTTATTGAAATAAATTTCTCTCACTCTTGTCTTTGCCCCCCAACCCTACCACAACCGTGGACAAAATTACATACTTAACACTTCTAGTGTTAATCTGTGCCTGTAATTATCAGACAGACTAAAAACAATATTTAATTTAATTTGAAAATTACCCTTCATTCCACATCCTTATAAATGAGGAAAGTCTATTTATCTTTATAGTAAGCTATCTTCAGTAAGATCAATAAAGTAATTCTGGAGAAGTAGTTCTTTCTGAATTCAGAATGCAAGACGAATTTCACAGGTGTGAAGAACTTGTGTGTAAACATGCAGGAATCTATGTTTAGAAAGGCTCCATCCTTGGTTTAATGTTCTGCTCTCTTTGTCTTGCAATGCTTAATAATTTTTTTATTAAGAACTCCTCATTTTCATTTTTTTACTGGATCCTAAAAATTATAGAGCTAGTCCTGTCAAGACCATATTTTAACCACTAATCAAGACACTGCAAGGGCACTCTATAGAATTACACCTACTTTCTCCTTCTAAGAAAAATCTATTTTTAGGGTCATAGTTTCCTGAATCAGCCCAACTTGATTCTGCAAAGACAACAGTTCTATAAATTCTTCTCTCCTTATTTGTCAGGAATAAGGAGAAGGGAGAAAAAAAGTAGAGAAGGGTGCCAAATAGCTTCTTTGCAGTTTTTATATTTAGCAGGCTCTCTCTAATATTCCAGATGAATGAAAAAGCTTCAGATTTAAGCTTTACATCTAATCATCTCACCCTGTACCCAGACCCAGAATCAGATAAAATAATGTGTGTCGGGTCACATTTGGCATTAGTAGATTAGGGTGTGAATTCCATTTATAACACTCACCAGATTTCTGATCTGTAAAAATTATTTAAACACTGAGATTCAACTATTTTTTTTTCAACTTAAATAATAGAGATAATGATACCTGAAAATTTTTGTAAAGATTAGAAAAAGAACTAAAACATATTAATTACTCAATATGATTGCAGAAATATTTCCTCTGTAAAAGTATACATCCTTGACTGATTAAGTGTTTAAAGACTCAGTTGTCTTCCCCTTGGATCATTTCACTTCAGGACTCTTTTCTACCTTGTCATGATGTCACCAAGAGTTAGTTCATCACAGGCTTTAAATCCTAGTAGGAAAACACAAAAGGATTGAGACTAGATTACAGCACATAGGCTCCTTACACTCAGAAGACTCTTATTAAATTGTCTGGAGATTAGTCAAAGGAGATCTCGGCGAAGAACATCACAAACAGCCTTGGTCACAATTTTTCAAGAACTGACCTGCCTGTGTTACCAAAGTTCTATGACTAGCCCCTCTCCCTCTTGTACTAAGTGCTGTGAGTTTCTCTTTCTGCCCACTATTTTAGATAAGAAAATAATCTCATATCTCAGTTTTGCTTATACATTATTACTTTTCCTGGGGGGGGGGGTTGATAATTTTTTATTTCATCACCATTCCTGGGAAGACTGAACAATATGATTGACTCTACTCATGTGAAAAATCTAAATTGTCAGTGTCTTTTTCTTGAATACATCAGATTAAAATGTGTTTCATGCTATTAGCTTCACAAATGTGGTAACTAAATTCCAAAAGAATGTCTTCACAGAGGACATTCTGTGTCAAATTTGTTCAGAGCTAATAAACTTCAGTTGATGAAGGTCCTAAGTAAACAGCCTAGATGTTTTTATCAGATCCCACAATCAGAACTTACCCCGTCACACTCAGTTACGCACTGAAACTTTGACTCAATGGTTTCCTTTGTGTGCCTGAATGTTGACACTGGCCCTTGAGAGGAAATTACATTAAACAAGAGACCCATGTGACAAGGTGCAGTGTCTTAGAGCTAGCCTTCTCAACCTTCCCCAAAAAGTTCAGTTCATGAAAATAAGTTAAAAGACTAGTTCGTCCTGTAGGACTCTCATGAAGGTTCTGAAACCACAATAGGTCATTTTAACCTATCTCGAAGATGCCTTCATTTCTATTATGACTATTACTTCCCAGAATAAAAACATCAGTCTTACTATTTAATGAACCTGTCTTCCCATTCAAATGGTCATTAAATTTTAGACTTGGAACCTTGGAATTATCTCTTCCATCCCCTTTATTTTATGTTCTGGAATGCTGAGATCAGATAATGTAAGTGGCTGCTCAAATCTTGCAGCATATTATTACAAAAGTAGGGCTGGAACTTGCCGCTTGACTCCTGAGTCTGGTGTTCTCTTCTTTAGGAAGTGAAGTCACACTATAGCTTACTACACCTGTCTATGTCCTTTGTTAAAAACTGCCTCTTGCTCAATTGCATCATAATCTACTCATTGTGTCAGAGATGTAAGAGGCTCAGATACGAATGATTATATTTGTGTAAAGATTCAGAAAGTAATATTTTTGAAGCATGCAAATTTCCCCCATATATTTGCAACACTTAAAATATGATACCACATATCTAAACACCAGCAGAGTACAAAGCTAGAAGGCTGATACCAGCAGCCAGAAAAATAAAACACTGCACAGAAAATTTCCAGATGTCTATAAGTTAGCATGACTTGAACTTCTTTCCCTTATGTCTTCAGCATCTTATCAAGAATCTGGATATGTACTCATTCAATATGTTTTTTGGTTGTTTGCTTTTGTTTTTTGTTTTTTTTATTCCAAAACCGAAGTACACATAGAATAGTTACAAAGATCTTTCTAGAAATCCCTGGAACTAACCCAAGCTGTAGCAGAGTGTCTGATACCAGGCCCAAAAGAATTATCCAAATGTTTAAATTGCAGGGTCTGTCCCCAAAACCTCATTATTATCTATGAGTACTATGGGTACTAAGCTTAACCCACCCTGCCTCAACCCCTAAACCCCATGCCCAGCTTGCAAATACATATCTATGCAGCCTCGCCATGAGGGTACTTCCTAGAAAGGTATATCTCATGTTCTACTGAGAACTACTGAATCAGAAACACTGGGGTGGGGTCCAGTTCTCTGTTTAACCCAACTGAACCTCAATTACATTAAGGTTTTAGAACTTCTGGTCTGTCCTATATCCCATCACCTGTAATTGATATTAGGAGAGAGAAATATGAGGCAATCAAAAGGATTGATGAGACTAGAAAAAGTCTAAATCAGTAGCCCTACAGAATTAAATGAGGACTAAACAAGAGTTGAACAAGTGGGGGCTGTGGGAAGGGGATTGCTAGAATAAACAAAACATGATTGAATTTAGATAATCTACAAAAATATTATTACATCTCATCTTTTGATCCCTGCAATTAAGAAGAAACAGAATTTAAGGGGTTGGCAGAAAAGTAAGAGATGATAGGTAGATATGATACAATTGGATTGTGTTGGCTTCACTAAGTTTCTAATTCCCTTCCCTACACAGGGCTAGGGAAGTCAGAAGCTTGACATCTGGAAGGAGAATGAGAAGGAGGAGTCATCTTTTGTGGTGGAAGGTTGGTGCCAGGCTGCAGCTCAGCTGCAGCTCCTGAACACTGCGCTGCCCACTGGTTGTCACTGGGCCACAGCCAAACACACCACTTCCAACCCCTGCTGAGTCTCAGGCTCCATTTTCTCCCAGTCCTGGGTCAGGGGCATGCTCAGCTCAGTGACAGAGAATGACAGCTCTTCTTTCAGGATACACTCATTGCCACTGCTACAGGCTTTAAGCCAGGAAGAGACTGATTCAGTGCCAGCCTGTGGTCAAGACAATTTCATACTTTTTTCCCTTCCCAACTGCCTCTTCTAAAAACTTTGAGCTCTATTACCAAACAAAGAAAGAAAAACTTCATCTGAATTTTGCAATCAGCTCCCACTATTGTATAAAGTAAAATTCCTAAAATAAATTCCTTTAGAATGTTTGCGTGATTTTTATAAACTAAGGGATATTTAAATATATATAGATAGATAGATAGATAGATGATATAGGTACCAATAGACAAAGATACAAATAGGTAGTTTATAAATATAGATAGAAATATGGATACATACATAAAGATCATGGTTCTCTGATCAAGCCCTAACTGATACAGATGCAGATACCTGCAAAGGAGATGTCACTGTAACAAAAATGCAGAAAGAAGTGGCTTGAGATAGAGTAACAGGGAGAAACTGGGAAGACCTTGAGAAGTAAGTCAGTGAGAAGGTAAAGAACTTTGAAAAAACTGCTAGTGAAAGCTTGAGGTGATTCCAGGAGGTTTTTGTTGACGGTTAAAAAGAAAGTTAGTAACATTAATACTTGCAGACAATAAAATAATTATTCCCTAGTGAAAAGAAATGAGTTATCGAACCATCAAAAGACATGAAAGAAACTTAAATGCATATTACTGTTAAATAGAAGCTACCGTGAAAGGCTACATACTCTACAATTCCAACTATATAACATTTTTAAAAAGGTAAAAATATAGACAGTAAAAAGAACAGTGGTTTCCAGAGTTTAGAGGGGAGGTAGGAATGGATGAAACACAGAAGATTATTAGGGAAGTGAAACTACTCTGCATGGTACTTAAAAAATGGAAATGTGTCAATATACATTTGTCAACACCCATAGAATGAACCCCTAAAATAAACAGTGGGCTTTGGGTGTAACGTGTTGATCTAGTGTCATTGATTGTAACAAATGTACCGCTCTAGGAAGGGCAAAGGGAGGGGTGATGCTGATAGTGGGGAAGGGGGCTCATGAGAACTTTCAATATTTTCTACCTAGTTTTGCTATGAACTTAAAATTGTTCTTCAGCGTATTTTTAAAAGAAGGTGTGGAAAATGTTATTGAAAACTGGAAGACAGTACACCCTTGTTGTGGAGCAGCAGGTATTTCAGTAGCACTACTGTCTGCAGTAAGAGGCAAAGGAGAAAATGTACCTAACAAATTAGATTATCCAGTTAAGGAGGTTTTCAGGCAGAGTAATTACCACCTGACTTCTTTTGCTTCAGTGAGAAAAAAATATAATTAAAAAAATATTTCAATACAAAGAAACCAAGACTTTTTGAGTTCAAAAATGAAACAGTTGCTAGGTTCTGAGAGTGGGAGAGGAAAAACCTTGTCTCCTAAATTCACAGGTTTTCAGATTAGAGAAACAATACTCAAAACAATACCCAGGTTTGACTTAGATGAAATAGTTCTGGACTTTGAGATGATACTGTAATGGCATGAGATTCTCAGCTCTTGCAGAAAGGGATCCGTGTATTTTTAAGTGGGAGCAATAGGAATTATTGGAGACAAAAATGTGGTCTATGGTAGCCAGCCTCAAAGATGGCCTCCAATGATCCTTGCTTCCACGTATTCATGCCTTGCATAGTCCCCTTTTATAATAAATCAGGTTTGCCCCTTGTGACCAATACAGTATGGTGGAAGTAACAGTGTGTGACTTTTAGATTGAGTCATACAAATAAGATATACGGATGGCCGACAGGCATATGAAAAGATATTCCTCCTCATTTTTTATTAGGGAAATGTAAATCAAAACAATGTGATAAAAATACCCATGAGACTGACTATTACCCAAAAGTCTGGAAACAACAAATGTTAGTGAGGATGTGGGGAAATGGGAATACTTCCACACTTTTGGTGGGAGTGTAAACTGATGCAATCTTTATGGTAAGCAGTATAGACATTCCTCAAAAATTTCAGAAAATCCCATTATCCCACTTCTGGGAATCTTCCCCCAAAACCAAACAAAACATAGCAAAACAAAAACAATAATTCACCAAGACATATGCACACCCCTGTCTACTGCAGCATTATTTTCAATAGCCAAGAGTTGGAAATTACTTAAGTGCCCATTGTCAGATGAATATATAAAGAAGCCTATAAAGAATATGCATCCCTTAGAAAAGATGGAAAATGGTCATTTGAGACAATGTGAATGTAACTATGGGGGAGTACGCTAAGTGAAATAAAGCAGAAGAAGAAAGACAAATACAGAATGATGACAGTCACATGTGGAATATAAAGAAACAAAGCAAAGAAACAGACTCAACAAAGGTCAATCCTTGAACGTTAACACTAGAACTGTGGTTACCAGTGGGGAAAAGGGTGGGGTCCAATGGACAGCAGGGAAGGATTTTTAGCAGTTTGGTGGTAAGCACGATGTGTTATCACATATTTGAGGAAGGGTGAACTTGTACAGATGGGCTTGTATTGCAAATCAAAATTACCACAATAAATATTAAATTTTGAGAAAAAGACTGAGTCGTAAAAAGAATTTCTGCCTTTGTCTTGTCTCCAGGTTAATGGGTTTTGGGGAGAATCAACTGTCATACTGTAGGCAACTGGAATTGACCACCCCCAAATATACCTCTCAAGCCTAAGGATTATTTTGATAAGTAATAGACAGAGGAAAAGGTCTGAAAACAGAATATAAGTTATACTTTTATAAGGGAAATCTGCATTTATAAAGGAAATCTCTTTTTTGAAAGACGTCTACCCATTTATATCAGAAAAAGACAAATTACTTTTCACAAGAGGCTCATTAATAGAGAGGGCACTTAAATCTGCCTTCACCCTTGTACCCTGTTATTTTTCAGGTCACCTTCTCACAATCTGCCTCCCACACATACTTCTTTTGCTTTAGCTAAAGATGTTATTTTAGGCCCAATTTCTAGCCACCTCTGTGAGATGCTCATCTCTGAGCTTCTTCCATGTGTAAAAGCACTAAACATGTCAATAGGATATTCTGGAATCCCTAAAAAGGAACTGAAATGGCATATACTCCTGTGGTAAGAAAAAAAAAAAAAAAAGTGTGGTTGTGGTAACAGCAATTCAATAGAAAAGAATTTTATGAGCAAATATTCTCATATTTAACCCTGAGATAGTTTTGATTAATTCTATTTTATGGATATAGAAATTTGGGCTTAAAAAATTTAATTAAGGTCATAATTAGAAAATGGTCGAGTCAGGATTGAAGCTCAGCTCTTCTGATTCAATGCACAGCTTTCCTTCCTTTGAACACAGTTGTCCTGTAGTAGACATCAATGAAATGGTTAGCCCTATAGTTCTAGCCTCTCTGAATTTAATCCTTTGTTAAGGATAAAAGGTACAAATACACAATGTACGTAATTAATGATAACTAGCATTTTAGTCACATGGAAACAAAGGAACAATGGAGATAGCAAATACAACAGGAATTTTAAAAGGGGGGAGATTGTTATGTATTAAAGTAAAGCTTCATGCAGGTTTTGGGGTTTTTACTGGAAGAAGAGCATAATTTGGTTAATGAGAGAGGAGGAGTTATTCCTTTCCTAGGTCCCAGAATAAATCATGAGCAAAGCTTCAAGTTAGAAATTATAACATATTTAGGAAACAAAAATAACGGTACTTGGATCCAACAAAAGATCCATGTTGGACACCAAAGTACAACTAAACGCCAGGGACAATAGAGGCTGATGTGAAAATATGAGGTAGATGCCTTATGAAATGGGAAGTCGTTGGAGATTTTTTTGGATAAGGCAGTGACCCACTGAAATGTATATTCATAGAGATACAACTCTATTCTGGTTTCCAGAACAAATATAGTCATACCTCTTTTACCTTTCTAACTTGTTGACTACATCTAACAAAGGAAAAAGTTAACTTCTCTCTCCTAAAAATGTCATGCTGTCCTAATTCTAACTTGCCTAAGAATTCCAGTGGCTTTCATAATTCAATTCTGGGTCATTTAGAGGAAGGAAAAATAAAAAGCCATCAGTCCACTAGCATCATAGTTTGGGTCATTGTCAGAGAGTTTCTACACTATCTAAGAGACAACTGTCTATTGTTAAGGTGACACCCATATTGGACCAGACCACAGTCATGACTACCCTGTTTCCCAATATTTGCATCTTAAGTTTATTTTTCTCTAATTTTCACATGCTTAGCCACAGTCGTCAGAACACAACCTCATACCAAGACAGCTAGATCCAAGAGGCCATTCACCACACTTGTTCCAAATCAGTTACTCCTCCTTTAACTCTTGGTTCATGTCTTAAACCCAGATCACAAGCCATTGAGAACTTCTCTTGAGTTGACACAAATAGGACTTAGGACCATGTTGTTCTGAGAGTGAAGTGAGTCAATAAATGCAAAGCATTTACACAATCTTGTGTATATGAAGTTCTCACTAAATAATATTATCACTATGATTTTTAAAGTCAAGAATGGCTACCAACTTGGGAAAACTTCTCTGAGATACAGACTAAGCATATCTACTGTGTTCAAAATAACTTCTACCTCTGAATAGTACCTTAGAACCCAAGTTTTGTCACCATTCTTTACCAAAGCAAAGACTGAGCACTGCCAAGAGAAAAATATTCATGCTAGGTAGTTATTAAAAGTGAGATTGGATGACTCAGGATTTCCAATCCATGCTAAGCTATATGTGTTATAAATAGTCCTTTTATAAAAGAGTGAGCAAGTCAGGGCAGGGCAACTTTAGTGAAGAAAAAGAAAAAGAGAAATGGCTGTCATGGGGAGAAAAAGAATTCCAGTGTTGTCGAATAAAGGACGGGCTCACTTTATAAAGGATAAAATACAGTAAAAAATACTATGCTTTTTTTTCTTTTCTGATAGTTAAACATCTAACTCCCTGCTCTTGTCCTGCCTCCAAACTTCACTCAAGTTCCACACATTAGTGTACATCAGTGAAATAATAAAAGAGAATATCATGTTAGGTCAAGTACCTCTGTCATTAAGAACTCTAAAAGAAAATCAAATTGGTCCAGTTTTCTCCAAAAACATCTTGATGAGTGACTATTTGGGATGACCATACTATTCTGTACACGCTGCCTTTGAAAAAGTCCCACTTTTTAAAAAAATTACCATCTAATAGCAGCTATAATGGCCTGAACCAAGAGTACTTTCTGAGGATTAAACATTTGGAGTTGGGACGATGTTGGCAGCTATCAAGCCCTTCTCCGACTCCTCCTCAGGAAATGCCAGGTCCTCTGACAGCAATTAATAACAAAATCATTTTATCTCTAATTAACTCAAGCCTCCTGCACTGAAAGCACTTTAACTAAAATAAAAAAAAATAGTATTCCAAATTCTTCCCCTTCTTCCTCCCAAGTCCATTCTGCATTGCAAAGACAGAAGTATTTAATGTTGAGAAAACTTGATCTAAATCATCACTTCCCTTTCATTAACAATTTATTTTCCTTCATGGAGACTTTTTAGTGATACATCATGATGGTTTTCTTAATAATATTTTACCAGGTTTCACTAATATAGTTGCCTTGGTAACAAAAAAGAAGTATCATCATCAAGCATGATTGTGGGTGTCTGCCAGTCATACAGAAACAAAGAAGAAAGCTCTGGAAAGTAATGTGAAGCTTAATGAAATCCCCCTGCAGGTATTTGCTCTGTGTCCCTAATACCTCCCTGAGAACAGCATTCTGCCTGTGTCCTGGGTGCCAGCACCTGTCGTTCCTCCCTCTTCCCTGGTGGCTCCACAGGGCTCACTGGGGATTCATGTGTCTGGGGCTGTCTTCCACACTCTGCCTGCAGCGACTGACCAGCTACAGTATAGGGATGACTGACAAAGCGTGGAAGCCCTGTGTTTCAGAGGCTTTTTAAGTCCCCAGGAAATATCTGCGAGCTGTAAAGGAAATGCTAGGAGAGTCAGACCCCAATGAGCAGCTGATCACACTCTCAGTGTCGTCATTATGGTGTGTCATCTAAGTGACAGGACTGAAACAGCTAGACTCTCTGGAACCAGAGGGTCAGATCCAGGCAAAATTAGCTTGGTTTTTCATCAGGATAATGACTATAATCTTTCACATTCCCTGGAGTGCTTTATAGTCAAGGATCCTTGGCACAGTTTGAAAACAGTTCATCCCAGCAGAGACTTGCATGTTTAAGACGGACAATGACACTCATTTACTTCTTTTTAGTCCACAATATGCTCTCACATAGAGTTGGTTGCAAGACTGAGTCTATCAGACTTTTAATAAATGCCCCAGCATGTCCTGGTGGAATAGCTGTTAAATCCACCACCTCCAAAGGAGCACAGTTCACATACATCCTATGGACCCAGGTTCAAGTCCCAGGTCCAGAGGCAACAACTAATGCAAACAACTAAACGAAATGAAATGAATGCTTCATCCTCATCTCTCTTCCTGCCTGTTTGCCTGCTCACCTTCATTCCTGTCTGTACTTTTCATTTAAAAAATAAATACAAATTAATAAATGGGGCTATTGAAGTTCGTGGTCTTTGCTGAGTCCTAAAAGGGAGAAGCACATAACAGAGCTGACTAGAAACTATTGCTTTTACCAAGACTGAAAATGGCGCCAGCATCTTGCCAACAAATGCCCATTGTCCTGAACACCCAGAAATTTGTTCTGAGACAGACTTATCTTCTATAAAATGCGCTAAAGGTCCAAATCACATTTCTGTGGGAGAGAGAGAGAGAGAGAGAGAGAGAGAGAGAGAGAGAGAGAGAGAGAGAGAGAGAGAGACTGCTACCCATATGTTCCAACAGTGCTATAGTCTCACACTACTTCTAAAAATTCCTTCCACAGTTGCTTCTATAGAAGTTTACATTCTGCACTATTCTTAGCTCTCAGTTAGGTCTCCAGCAGTTGGAGAATTCCAGGAAGCCCTCAACACCAAATTCCAGGACACAAAGGTAATACCGAGGCTTAAAACTTCTCTTTTTAAAATCAATGCGTGATTCTATGTTTTAGATTCAAAAGAATAATTCTGTTAACTGAATATAGGCCAAAACAAAGGTTTTTCTTCAGCAAACTCTTAAAATAACCACTTCAATGAAAACCATGACAGAGCTGGCAATGGAGAAATTAAACATAAATATTATATGCTTTTAAGTGAGCATTAGATTGAATATATGTTTCCAGTACCAAACTTTCAAAAAGAATATTTATTTCACATAAAAGAACAATTTGATCAATAAATTTAATTTAATAAATTTATGTTGATTAAATAATTTAATTAAATGAATGTATTTCTCTATTTCAAATTAATTCATTGATCAAATAGTCACTGATCACCTACTTTACCCAGTACAAAATGCTTGTGAACAAAACATACGAAAATCCAAGGCTTTTCATGGTGCTTATATCCTACTGGGGAGAGAGAGACAACAAAAAACAAGCATTGAAAAAAAATAGACAAATTATATAGTGCTTTAGGAGGTGACAAGTATAGGATGAGACTGTCAGAACAAAGACAAAGATGCTAAACAATTTTAAATAGGGTGACTTCTGTGAGGTGGAGCACATGTGAGTAGGTGAAGACATGTCATAGAAGATGAGATCAGAGATTAACAGGGCCCAGTTCATGCAGGACTCTGTAGGTCATTAGTGTATTTTGCCTCATACACTGAGGGCTTTATGCAGAGGATGAATAATGTGACTTCTGCTTCATTTGGATCAATCCTTGTTGATAACAAATGTCAAGAAGCAAGGACATGTAGTGGGTGCAATTAGGGGGTGAGAGGTGTTAAAACAATTCAGTAGGCTCAAATGGAGTCACACTAAGTTTCACATCACCAAACTGAGACTTAATTAGATTTGGTTTTTCCAGAAATGGAATTCTCTTTTTTTTAAGGAAAGGTTCAGGCAGGAATGAAGATAAGTAAAAGTAGGTAGGCAGGCAGCAAGAGAAAGGAGGAAGAAGCATTTATTTTATTCAGTTGTTCACATTGGTTGTTTCCCCACCCACCCTACTCGAACCCAGGGGCACATGGCCTGAACTCCTTTGGAGACAGTTGACCTAACATCTACTCCACCAACACTCACCAAGAAATGGAATCTTAAACCAGCCAATAAAGAATTGCCTGATCAGCACCTATTAGATAATCTGTCTGATAGGCCATTTCCATTCCAAAAAATAACTTTGTAATCACCAACCTGACTTTTTGTCCAATCTAATTTCCTTATTCTCACTCCCTTCTACCTCTAAGAGTCTCCTTTTGTACAGCTCCTCAGAGCTCCTTTCTCTCTACTGTACTGCATGCGGCCCAATTTGAATCCATTTTTGCTCTGATAAACTCTAAAGGTTTTAATATGCATCAGTTTATCTTTTAGCAAAGACAACAGTAGACTGTCATAGCATGTTAATACTGCAGGTGATGAGAATTGGTCAGATAAATACAGAATGCAAAAGCAGGGAAAAAGATTTCTGACTGGATGTAGAGTGTGAGAGAAAGTAAAGATTGCAGTAACTCTAGGAATTTATCTCTGAGTAGTTAAAAGGGTGCTTTGTTTTGTTTTTCCATCAACTAAAATGGAGATAAGTGGAGAGGAAGTACTGCAAAGGTGTAGATCAGATGTTTTGTTTTTGACATAATAACTTTGAGCTATTAATTAGCTCTTCAAATAGTGACTTCAAGAAAGCAATGGACAGAGGCAACTAATTCAGAGTTTTATTCCAAAAGAACGAAGAAATAAGGTGGTAGCAAGCAGGGATAGTGAAGTTAGTAGAAAACTTTGTTTTTATTGTTTGTTTTAAAATCCATATCAATGTAAACCAAATAAACAATAAAAAATTCTAAATATCAAAAAAATAAATACTAGTATGACAATAAATAAATAAGGACACGTACAAATGATTCAGTACATCAGTTGTCTATACTTCACTGAGTAGTGATAATGATAATTTTCTCATGCTTTCCTACCTTTGAACATATAGATATGTGCAATGAGGAAGTAGATGTTCTGAGTAGAAACCAGAAAATATGGAGTAAAAAATTTCAAGTGATGTTCTCATCAGCATTATTTATAATAGCCAAAAGAGTGGAAACAACCTAATTGACTGATAACAAATAAAGTGGTATATATATCCAAACAAAGGAATATTACTTGGTTACAAAATACATGAAATTCTTATATAAAGCTACAATACATTATGCTAAATAAGGCAGAAAAAGAAGGCTATATATTATATCATTCCATTTATATGAAATGTCCAGAAGAAGCATATCTATAGAGACAAAAAATAGATTAGTGGTTGCCTAGGGCTTTGGGTACTGGAAGATTGAGTGTGATGGATAAGGAGTTTGGATTTCTTTGGAGGATAATAAAACAAGTTCTAAAATTGATTGTGATGATGGATGCACAACTCTGAATATATAAAAAATTAATTGCACGCTTTAAATGGGTGAATTACATAGTATGTGTATTATATCTCAATAAAGCTGTTTAAAAAGAAACTTTGAATGAGTTTGGGTGGATTTCAGATAGCTGCAGGGCAGCATTAAAATAGACTACAGGAAAGAAGAATGAAGAAAAGATTTTAAGAAGCTTTCTTTTTCGGAGTTTGATGAAAAAAAGAGTCCTACTCATAAGACCAAAGACACCAAGGGTGTGTTTTAATCATCTCTATTACTATCCTGCAGTCCTTTGCCCAAAGTTGAAAATGCATTCACAGCAGAACACATATTGACCAAATAGTTTTCAAAGCACCGAGTTTAAAGTTCAGTCTCTAAATTCAAGCAGAAAAGATTTGAAATCCTCATTCTCTTAAGGGGTGTATGTGTGTATTTGTGTGTGTGCATGCAGGTGTGTGTGTGAGTGTGCATGTGTGTATGTGTGACTTTGGGCAAGTCTTACTGTCTTGGTCTCAATTTGCAGTGGAAATAATAAAAGTACCATCTCAGAATATTGTTATAGGAATAAAATGAGACAAAAGCACAGCACGTGTTGCCTTAGATGGTGACATAATGGCTGCTTAATTATAATAACTGTAAAACTTTAAGATGTAAAGAGAGGTGACTAGAGATGTGTGCTAAGGTCTGTATTCAAGCATGCCCATTTCTACCCTTCCAGGCTAGGCAAGTTAGAAAGAAGAGGTATGTGTTCTGTGTGTTCAAGAGAATGCTTGCCTTTATTCCTTCTTTCGCACCCTAGTGCTCAGGTACAATGAAAAAGAACTATTGTATTGTCACTTTTGGAAAGAATCAGAATTGACGTCATCAAACGGTTTTCATAAGTCTATAGGAAAAGCTTTCCAGAAATATATCTTTGGGTTTCATGTTAAGAAATAATATGACTCAGGTTGCTGAGACACTTGGTGTGTGAACCATGTTAAAGCCCAAGGACCCCAGTTCAAGATCCAGAGTGGGATGTAAGACCAAGAACAATTAAAGAAACTGTTTCCTCCTCTTCCTTCCTTCCTTAAATTCTTCTTCCTCTTCTGCCATCCTTCCTCTTTCTCTTAAAAAAATTTTTTACTAAGAAATTACTGCTAGATGATTATAACACTTTCTGAACTTCAGATTTTATGTTCCAGCAGGCAAGCAGATATCCAAATGTTCATGAAATTACAAGTTATTTAGTGGTATAATCAAAGTAGGTACAATTGTCTATGCAGCCACATATGAGATAATAACTAATTCTACCGATTTAGGAAAAGTCAGAGAGGAGGTGTTCTTTCAGCAGCCCTTTCAAGGATAAGAAGAAATTCTAAAGCTGAGGGAGAAAGGAGACACTAAGCCATTTCATAGGTACATTTTCTATCCAGGAAATAGTGAATAAATGGGGAGGGAGGAATAGATAGGTGAGGAGAGGCTGCTAAGGATTATGACTACTAGGCTAAGAGGCTTACACTTTATTGTATAATTAAAGGAGGTAGAAGAGTGGTTTGATAAGAACTGCATTTTAAATGAGAATTGTGGAATGTAAAGGTATATCATTTACTGAACCAAGTCAAACAAAATATACCTAGTCTATGGAATATAATTAGTGGTTACCACAAGAGAAAGTACCCATAAGGATGGGCAAATTACAAAAAGAGGTCAATTATATGAGGAAGAATAGAATTGGACTGTTGGTGGTTAATTTAATATATTAGATAAAGATGTTGACTTAAGATGATGCACATTTTAATTCTATATAATTTTATGATGCTGTGGTGCTTAAATAATTTTTAATTTAATTTTTTAAAATCTATATCACTTACAATAACACTATATGAGTATTTTTACTATTTAGTATTATATTACAATAGCATTAGTACTATATATCTATATATAATGACATGTATATATATATATATATATATTACTTAGGAATAAATCTAATAAAATATTTTGAGGCAAAGACTCCTATTTATCCTCCAATATCCACTTTTCTTCTTTTCCTGGTAATGACTCTCTAGTCAAGCACATGAACACACAAAATGAAACCTTCCAGCCCGCCTGAACAAATGGAAAGTTAACAGAGGAGGCACTCTAGACTGCTGGGAAGACAATATTTCACACACTACACTGGGACAATGATTATCCATCTCCCTCTTGCTAGCAAAAGTCAAGTCCTCCTCCATCAGCACTCAGGATCATAGACTCATCTTCACAGCCTTTCTTCTTTAGCTACCCCTTCTTTCTGCTATGAAATCAATTGCTCACTCCTCATAGGTTCATTCCCATTGGCTTACAAACATCTACAATCATTAAAAACAAGAACTTTAGCCTCTCCATTCCTACTTCCAGCCACTGACTTATTTCCCTGCTAATTGTTAAATTTCTTGAGTCTTAAATGTATATTTACTTCACTTCCTCATTTTCCACAATCTTTAGCCTATTTCAAACTGTCTTCTGAACTCATTTGACAAGAGAAGGAAAAGGAAAGGGAGGGTAGGAGAATGGAGGGGAGGAAAGGGAAGGGGGAGAGAGGGGAGGGCAGGAGAGGGAAGATGAGAAGGAAGAAGAGGAAAGGGAAAAGAGAGAGAGAGAGAATCATCAGAGACTTTGATATTGTCAATTATCTTTGCCTCTTTTCTATTCTCTTCTAATTTGACCCGAAAAGCAGTATATGACGTAGTTGTTTCACTCCCTCCCTCTGGTAACATTCATCTTGCACACTTTTCTAGCCTATTGCCCACATTTCTATCGACCATCCTGTCTCCTTTGCTTGCTCCTCCTTCTCCTGTACCTGAATTCTCAGTATTGAGTTCCAACAGAATTCAGTACCAAACACTTTCTTCTTTCTCTAGTCCATCCCCCAACAACGACAACAAAAATCTCATCAATCTCCTAGCTTTAAATACCATCATAAAAATAGTTATTTCTAGCCATACCTCTTCTTTCAGTTTCTGTCTATTGTATCCTAGTATAGTCACCTCCACATGGATGTGTGGGGTATTTCAAATTTATCAAATCTGAAACCACATTTTAATGTACAATCAAAACAAAAACATAGCTGTTTTCTCTCAGTCTCTTTCAGTAAGAGTTGTTCAAGATAAAACACTAGGTGTCATCTATGGTGGTCATGGGTATGGAATTCAAGAAAACTTGTCTGAGAGCACAGTTGACTAAGGACTTCTAGGTGCACATCTTCAGATCTGTCTCATTCACACCATGATAATGCTTCCCCTTGCTGCACCCAGGCTGACTAAATGCAATAGAACAAGAGTCTAGAAGTTTCAATGTGGGTCTTCTCTTGGAACCAGGAACTCTCCATCAACCTGTCCAAGATTTTCTCAAAGCTATACTGAGTTCTAAAGTCTTCCTACACAGCCTTCTTTCGTTCGTCCTCTCCTTTCACATGTGGCAGACCTGCATCAAAGTCTAATACCTCCTAGCCTCCTCATGTTCCCTCTCCCAGACTTATGAATAAAGGAATCATTATGGAACAAAAGAATTAAAACACTATATTTTAATCAGTAAAAGCTTTGGACTCTAAAATTTTTCTGGTTTTTGGAGCAATATTTTCAATTAATTCCTTGGGGGAGAAGGCAAGGACAGGGTGGCCTCCAGGGAAAGCCTCTTTAGAAATAAACTCTTACCTCCACTCCTTAATTTATGTCTCCAGAAGCATCACAGAAGGGTCCATGAGGACAGCAATTTACTAATATGTGCCAACAAGCTAAGGTGCCATTGATTATTAGCACATCAATATCTCAATATCTATTGATTGAGAAATATCACTGAAAGATTAACACCAGAATAAATTACCATGTAGCTGGTTAAAATGCATAAAGTAGGAAGGTCAAGCAAGTCAACTTAAATGAGGACATTGGTGGGACACATTTTCTGAGGAGGCAGATGACTTTACCAAAGTTGAGCAGTACCTAAAATGCTTCTCTTTTCATATAACCTTCTCTTTGATAACTTTGTTGTGTGGGAAGCCATCAAAAAGCATGACCTCCCAGGCCAAAAATGCTGAAAGGGGTTTTCATGTATGGAATTACTAAAAGCAAAGTTGTTCTTCATTGTGAAAAAAATCCATTACATTCAAATAACTTCTCATAGCTAACATCTGGCTATTAAAATTACAAAACTTTTAAAAATAAAAGAACCACCATTACCTGGAAGCAGTTTTCCTTAGTAGTGAGATACTTGTTGCAATTCCTAAAAGGAAACAAGCTCTTTCCTCTACTCAATTTGCAAGCATATTAAATGTTTACATGGCAACAGCAAAAATGTTTGACTACTAGAAAGAGGAAATAAAAATCAAATTTAATAGCCACCAGCCAGGAAGAAGAGGAAGATGGAAACAGAGGCAGTCCTCCAGTCAAAATGCAGCAGATCATGAAAGGGCATTAGTCTGAAGTCCTCCAGTCAGTTTAATAGGGAACCACTAACAGACCAATCAAAATCCTTGTCCCACCCCAGGACACCCTGGCAGGGATAAGGGCTGCCAGACTCCTTAAAAACATCAGCCCAAAGCACCTTTGGCCCACTCCCTTCTCAGAATGGCCTGCCCATATCCCATCTCTTAAAGGGTGTACTTTCTTCAATAAATCTCACTTGTTTTTGTTTACTACTGGCCGCACTAGTTTCTTTGTTCTCAAAGTGATTGGATCTGTGAAATCTTCTCTTGGATTCACAAGAAACCTGAAGAGAGACCCCAAAGACCCTTCCACTTATAGGTCTAGTGTTAAATTTCACAGGCTTAAAACCATTCTGAAAAGAGAAATCTAATTCAAAAATCAAATTTCGGCTTGGGACAATTCAAATATCTGCGAGAGGACTTCCTTGACTGGTTAGTCTAAATTAATTCAACACCCCACCACCTCCACCACCCCCAATCAGTAACTCTACTAAAAAGCCTTGTTTTGTTTTCTCTGTAGCTCTTATCACTATCTAATACCATGTTTTATGTGTTTGCTTTTCTCATGTCTGTTTTCCACCACTGAAATCTAAGGTCCAGGATTGCAGAGAAAGTATCCATGCTGCTCAACACTCACATGCAATCTGTGCATGGTGCCAGGCTCATGGTCAATACACAGTCAATACTGGTTGGATACAGTAACTAAACTGTAACACAAAAATCATTTCTTTAAGGTGAATGGCACTGAAAATTTCACTTTAGTGAACAAAGTTTTGTTACTCATTTGATTCAAAATTATTTGCTTCCAAACAACACATTTGAAAACAAGATTCTGCTACTCCAAGTGATTCATCCTTTCCAGTTAACCACATAAACACCAACACATGACCATCTGACACAGCTGTATACTAGTTGTATACCACACAATAGGCCTACTGATTTCAAGCTATTTCCTCAAGATCTCTGGCTTTCATTTATGAGTTGATCACTCAGTAAAGCATGATTGCTTAAGCTCACATTCTATTCCCATATAGACAATGGGAAATGTTTTCACCCTACATATATGATTCAGATTGACCTAGACAGATAGACCTAGATGGAAGATTCATAAACATGCCTGGACTCATTTGCTATGTTTCTCCTAAGAATAACAAATCCATGGTTAAAGGGAGAAAGATAGAAGGGTGAAGGACAGGACAGACTTCATTTAGGTAGTAAGGATATGGGTAATAACCAAGAACGCAGTCAGATGAGAGAGAGAAATAAAACTGATCATGATATGGGGTTATTTATGCATATGTTGCTTGACTCGAAATGCTGGCCACAAGCTCCAAATGTGTGAGCACAACTCAATTTGGCAGAACGAACCAAGAACTATTGATGGAGTTGGGGAGTAGGGGAAGCGGCAGTAATATTGCTATGGGAAACAAGGACATAGCTTTTATCTTAATATCTTATCAAAGTGACATTAGAAAAATCTAGTTTCTCTTAAAAAATTTTTCTGTGGAGTGTTTAATTTACATACTGAAATAGTCATTGTGTACTGAGAGATCTTTCCCAGGCTGCACCAGTCCTGAAGAGTCAGGGAGACTATCAAGGATATAGGAGCAAGTATAAGTATTTTGATTCTTGAACCCACAGTATGTGAAGTCCTTTCCTATTCCTTTGGGCTCCAGGGGGTTCCCACATGTTCCTAGTTCACTGTGGAAATTCTCTGCTCTTCATCTGCTGGTCTCTTACATAGCAACAACTGACTCAACCATGTCAGTCCTCTCCCATTGGACTTCCTTCTCTTCACTTAGGCATGCTCAGAACCCACTGACACAGAGCTAAGCACTCTCCTCCCTGATCTTTACAGTTTCTTATTAGGTCCCTAATGGCAGTATAAGCTATTGGTTTTTACAATTCTTTCTCAGGATCTAAGGTCAGGTTCTTTCAGGTTAAAATCAAAGACACTTGAGTCTACACACAAAATTACTCATGTCCAGTGATAACGAACCCGTACCCCAAACTGAGGTGCATGACTTTTCAATAATCTCCTATATTAAGGTGAGTCTTCTGACTACTTAGGGTATTTCCAGCAGTTCTTGGAGTCTGAAAGGAACAGTTCTTCCATTGTTTTCCTGTTTCCTCTAGGAGCCCTGAAAGGATTCCTGGAATCAATTGCAATGTTTGTATGGAAGATTCCTCACATCACAAGCAATTTTCAGACATCAGCAAGTATTCAACTCAAATCCATTCCATTCTGTTAATATCTACCCAGAAATAACACCAAGTTACACAGGTTAAGGGTTCAGTCTGACAAGACTGACCCCCTAGTCCTCCATCCCCTCTTCATAAGCCAGTCATAAGCCTACACTGCACCTGCTCTTCTACCTGCTTACTTTGTAAATCAGAAGTTACCACTAACCCTCCTCAGATTTGATTAATTACTTAGAGTGCCTCACAGAATTTAGAGAAATGTTTTACTTATTAGGTCACTGGTTTATTATAAAAGGATATTATTTATGATCAACCAGTTGGAAGAGATAAACAGGACAAGGTATGGGGAAAATATGTAGAGCTCCCATGGCCTCTCTAGGCACACAATTCTCCCAACATCTTTACATGCTCAATAGCACTGGCCATTTGAGTTGATAGGTTAAAACATGACACCCCAAGTTGTCTCAGAAGTGTTCACATTTTTGAGAATGTTTCTCCTGTGAATGCCCCACTCTGACATAATGAACTCAGAATAGCAAAGGACAGTTCCAGAAACAAAGGAGAAGTTCCTATTCATCAAAACCTTCAACCCTTCCCTTAATCAAAAAGCCATCTGTATTCCCTGTACCTCTACCCTTCTCTTCCAGAAATGATCTCTTGTCTTTATTCTCTTTAAAAATGTAGAAAGGGGAGTTATTTATCTACACTTTTAGAGTAAGAGTAAGGATATCATACCTCCTTGCCACATGGAGACCCTCTCTCCTCATTCCCCTGAAATCTCCATGCCTCAACTGAAGATACAAATGTGTGCATGCCCCAGTAACCTCAGAATCTACTGCCATGTAAATTCTCCATATATATGTTATTATTAAATCTGAGTTTTTCTCTTACTAATTGTGTCTAATGCTAATATGTTCATTAGTCCAGCCTATGAAGAACTTCGAAGAAATGCGAGAACTTTTCTTTTGAGTCCCCAGAGTTTTCAATAAAGACTGTTTGACATAAGTATGACTAACTAATCACTGTTCATTAGTGATTGAATCAACTTCCAGCCCTGCTCCCTCCCTGGTAGGCGGAGGTGGGAGTGGCTTTACCTCAAATCTGGTTGCCTCTCCTAGCAGCTAGCCTTCCAAAGTCACCTCATTCACATAGCAAAAGACACCTCAATCACTCTTAGCACCTAGGAAATTCCAAGGTTTTTAAGGAGTTATGAGTCAGAAACTGTGGACAAAGACCGAATATATGTATGAAAAATACATTTTGGTCATCCGAATTACCAAATATATATTTCTTGTAAATTATAATATAGCAAGCCCATCCACAAAGGCTCAGGTAGGGTTTTTGCTAAGTGGTATGCATACTAGGTTTTCTCCTCTCCTACCATCATTTTCTTGTAAGGTGAAACTCTGATAGAGTATGATGTCTTTGAGGCAAAAAAAGAAGTGAAAATTTTAAATCACAGATTAGCAACCCAAATCTCTTCTTTGTTTATTGTAGAATCCTACCTGAAGTACAGAAACACACTACTGGAAGAGAGAGAGAGAGAGAGAGAGAGAGAGAGAGAGAGAGAGAGAGAGAGAGAGAGAGAGAGAG